>NDGM010960866.1:0-10450 GCA_002564305.1 Octomys mimax
AATTATTGTAACTGTCCTACTAACCTGTTTTTGAAACTGTTTCATTGCTATTTTATCTTTTTTTCTCATTAAAATGATGGAAAAAATTAAAAAGAAAAAAAAGAGAAACTGCACCTTCAGGATACAAAAGTTACTCAAACCCAGTTTTAATCTTTCTTTCTTCTTCTCCCTAGATACCATAAGCTTGGACAATTTCTTTTCCCTTCAAATTAGCTTTTCTTGCTTGTGAATAGACCACCTCTTTGCACTTCTAAATTGTGCTTCTTGACATAGGCATCCATCTTCAAGGAAGCAGAATTATAGCCAGCAGCTTATCTCAACTTCCGACATGTGTAAATGGTTTGCATTCTAACATATTGGGTAGCCTGACAGACGTTAGACATCTAAGTCCTGGATCACTCATCTTTTTTCAGATCACCCATCTTGAAAATACTCCAAACACCCCATAAAAATACCCAGCTTCAGATCATAAGGCACCTCTCTCTCTTTGATGGCTTGTATTCTATTTCTTTGAGTGTGTGTTCTTAAATTTCTCTTTAGACTTCTTACTGACACATGCTGAAATTCCTTTTTCTGCGACAGATGTTAGTGAATGTATAACTTAATCTACAGCTATGGTGAGTTTAGGTTCTCTGGACCTGCTTTGGGATCCATCTGGGACCCTGTCCCCTCATAGGACCACAAAGATTGTTTGGTAGAGACTTCATATTTCGTGACTAGAAAGGGATGACCCAAGCAATGCAGGGCTACCCTCAATCACACGCTCTTTGAATCCAGATTCCCAACTTCACCTGTTTCCCACTGCCAGGCATCATTGTTTCCACACATTCAAATTCCTACTGTTATTTCTAGACCATGACCTTTGTTTGGTAATACGCTGTACTTCTCTTGATGCCCAGCTCAAAGTCCTTCCCCAGTATCTTTGAGTAATCATCCTAAAGCCCTTTCATGCTCTCATGCCTTCTGAGGTAGCATAGAAGAAATAAAAGATAGCTAGACAGGGGCCAAGGGAATCAGAACTAAGAATTGTACTTTTAAGTGGACTGCAACTTCCAAAGGTATTTTTAAAAATTTGCAACTGCTGACATTACCCAAGGCAAGCCATATCAGCATTCTATGGTTAAATTTAGGCCCTTTCCCTACCACACCTGTCCTACTCCAAATCCTTTAGGAAGACTAAAAATCCATAGCTTGGCTTTGTGAAGCAAGGAAAGAGTAGGAACCTGTACCTAAGATAAAGGAGCAAGTTGAGAGAAGCCAAAGAATATTTTAATTACTTATTCAAAAACCATCCCCTCATTCAAAAACCAAAACCTCCCCATGCTATAGAATGGGCTAGTACTTTTCTGAGGGGTGGGGCATATTTTCCCAAGGTTTCCACCTATGTAAAAGAAGTATAAATAGGGGGTGGGCGGATAGCTTAGCAGCCTAAGCACCTGTCTGCCAAGCACAAGGTCTTGAGTTTGAGAAAAAAAAAATATATATGTATATATATATATATATCTCCTATATTTCATGTTCTAGAAAATAATGTTTCATTTCTCTGTACTTCACTTGAGTTTGTCCTAAATCTCTGCCTAATAAACCTTTGCTGTGCCCCTTACTAATGTAAACACTGTCAGCAAGCTTTCAAACTTATTCTACAAGAGCGTGGGTGAAATTCTCTATTTCAGCTTCAGACACCTCTCAGACCTAGCACAGGGTCCAGAGACTGATATAGTTTATACCCCAGCTTCTTCCTCTCCCCCTATCTCCCTGATAATGGTGATAGAATGAGTCTCACATTGAGCATAAACCATGAGGACTGCTTTCTAGTTATAGGTTTTTACTGCATGTTAATCATTTTAGAAGAAAATGAGAAATACAAGGCATTCCTTAACTTTCCCTCCTCTACCAGGAGTATTTCAACTCACAGAACTAATGCCTAGCCATGGTGCTTCCTGTAGTTTCCTTGGCAACAACTCCATCACAAACTTTCTTCAAGCACATACTTCTTTCTATTAAAGGGGCTGTGTGTACATTTCTATCAAATAAAACTTTTTATAGTAACATTTTTAAGAGGTTAGGACTTGTTTTTTCCCCCCTCTGATTTCATCCCACTTATTTTATGACGACCTGGAGCCCACAAGATCGACATTCCTTAGAGGAATAAAGACATTGCTCCCACCTTGTTTCCTTTGGACTAATTATATAGGAAGGCTCCCTTCTGTGCCCAAGAAGGCTCAATAGGTTTGGCAGGAGACACTTGTGACATGATCAGCTGGGGCTCAGAAATGAAGTTAGGGGTAAGGGGCAAATTTTTTTTTAAAAGGAACAAAGCTTAGGTATTTTTTAAGATGCTGATTTAGTGGGTTATTGAAAATGCTGCCCACATAGCCTTTTAACCCTCAAAGATATCAGATAACTTTTTTCTTGCAGTGAGATGAAGTGGCTGTCATTATCTCCGAAGGTCTGTATCATATTGGAATCTGTCAGTGCAGGTCAGGGAGTCCGCGGTGCTCTGGGCCCAGCTCGGGGACTGAATTACATTTCCCCAGCACAATGGCTGCAGAATGGGTGGGTGCTTTGTCATTTAAACTGCATAAAGAGGCAGAAATTGATTTTTATTGTGGATCTTCATATCTAATAAAGCTCCAAGGGGCTCTTTTCTTCTCCGATTGAATAGCCATTGAATGCTTTCAATCTAGTTCTGTGTTTCATGCCTAAACTGAATAGCAGGAAGGCAGAAAATAGATGGGGGAAAAGAGGCCAAGTCACTTTCCAGATTGAAAAGGATATGGCAGAGAAATAAATAAAAAAAATAAAATAAAATAAGACTATTTGGAAAAGCATTTAAGTGGAAAGGGGAACTTTCTTGATGCTTTGGGGGTGGGGGACTTGCTTTTTGAGGTACACATGTGCGCATGCGCATCTGTGTATGCCTACATGCTCATACACGTGCAAATCCACGTGTAGGTGTGGGGGCAATTGAAAAACTTTATATGCATGTATAAGAATCTGTTTATGGTCAACTAAGTCAAAGCCAAAATGCTAACCACATGCTTTCCCCCGGAGCCCACCCAATCTGCCTTCCTCTCAGCCTGTCTTCATGGCTTCAGTGTGAAAGAAACAACCGGAAGGGGACTCAGAAGCAAAGGCTGCAGTGTGCCAGACAGTAGGTTCTATTGGGAAGGGGAAGAACTGCTATTGTCCCTTCTATGAATTCTCATCTATCACAAAGAAGCCAGGTAATCTCTCAGTTTAATAATCTATACCACAGGGCCAGCGAGATAGCTCAGTGGAGTAAGCACCTGCTTAGGCAAGCTCAGGGACTGAGGTTCGATCCCTGTACCACAGGCCACACCGGTCCCAACCTGGGGGTGCACTGAACCAACCACAGAGACAGGGCATGGTGGCACATGCCTGTAATCTCAGCGCTGGGGAATCTGAGCTGTGTAGTGAGGCCCTGTGCCAAATACATAAAGAAACTATACTACAATTCAAATTCTTCTAAACAGTGCTACCCATTGAGCCCTAGCTTTGCCATGAATAGGGCTTCCCATGACCCACACTTACTAAACACTCCGAGTTTTCACCCAAGTCAATCTCCTAAAAGTAGCCTGATGCATCAAAGCTATGTATTTGTGCTTTCAACCATCAATGCAGATATCCAGTTCAACAAAAGAGTATCTCATGCCTTCTCTATCCACAGCCCTACCCTAAGCCATATCCTGTCTGATGTAGTCTTCCAAACTTCTGATGCTTGCTTCCCCAGTATCCATTTGACTTGCTTTTGGCAATACTGGTGACTTTCAACGTTTATTCAAGGATCCTTCTCCCTGCTTCTCAGCCAGTATTCTGAACTGGATCCATCTGTCTTCAATTCTAAACAAAGTAGTTATTTCCCACAGCTATCTTGATTGGTCCACAGGAAGGCAACTGACCTAAACTTATCTAATTAGTACAATACATTTACAGGAAGTGGGAGAAAAAAGGACGGTCTTACTTTAGACTGGAATCAGGGAAGTTAGGAAGTTACCATGATTTGACCAAATAAGGAAAAAGCTTCCTGAGACTAAAGGCAACACACAGATGAGAAGAGAAGAGCACCCAGGTGAGAGCTGCAGCAAAATCAAGAAGCCCTGGATCTGGCTACCTTAAGCCTAGACTTAGCTCTCTAATTTGCATTTTAAATGAGTCAATATATTCCCTTTGCTGTCAATTTAGTTTGAATTTTGCTGTTTTCTTTTTTGTTTTGGTTTGTTTTCTTGTTGCTTTGTGTGTGTGTGTGTGTGTGTGTGTGTGTGTGTGTGGTATCGGAGATCAAACTTAGGACCTTGCATTCGCCAGGCAGGCGTTTAAGTTACTAAGCTATGTCCTCAGCCCCTCACTGTTGTTTTCAAGAAAATAAGATTTCATTTATATAGCAAATCACTATTAATTATAGAAATATTTTGAGATTCTGTTTAGAAAGTCCTTTCAAACATACAAAGTGCTTTAATGTAATCATGCACATTTTTATGCATTAGAATCTTTACATCCAAAAAAACTCAAAAGCTATTCAGACAAAAACACTACATTTAAGAAATGATAAAATCAAAATCTAGAAAGATTGTTTGATATCCAAAATTAGAGAACTAAAATCAGCATTTTTAGAAGCAAATTTCATCTCTTTCCCTTCAGACTCCTGCTCTTGAGAGCTCTGTTTCAGACGGACATATCCATCCACCAGGGGCCTAAATAAGGCCCAGGAGCAAGCACAGCTCTTTCCTTTGTGGCATCTCCCACATGCCGTGGCATCAAGTCCTACGTTGTGCCTCCTTGGCAGCCTGGGGTTGGTCCTGAGCCTTAGTTGGCACTCTGCACAGCATTGCACTTCCCTGCATTCCAAGTGAACTCGCTATTCTCTTTGCCTCTCCTGTTCTGATCCATCCTTCTCACATCTTTTAGAAGAAAGCTTCTGAAACTAAACCTGAGTCAGATGCTTGCTGCATTTAGCATCATCTCTGGCATTCCAGGAGTTTTAGGACCTATTTAAAACTTGATTCCTTGGCACAAAGTTTCAGTAACTATTTTGCCTGTTTTTATATTATGACCCAACACATGCATGCACACACACACACACACACACACACACACACACCTTATTCACTGAAATAAAATACTCAGTATCATTCTTCTTTTCCAAATACAAGATGTCTTTGAAACTTCCCTTTCCATTCCAATCCATTCTGTATTTCCATTAAAAATGTTAGTCGTGCCTACCTCAGTTGGGGTTTTTTAATATAGGGTCAATGAACAATACAACACTGCGTGTTATTTTGTAAAGGCTATGCCTAAGAAAGAAAGTTGAACAATACAACAGAAGCCATCATTATTTTTCAGAGGGCTCATAAATGTTCATAGGAAAATTTAACATCTCCATTTTCACTATGTAAGACTAAAATTCAATGCTTCATTCTGTTGTTGCTGCTACTGCTGCTATTGTTTTTATTGTTGTTGGCTGAACCCAGGGCCTCTTACATGTTGGGAAATTTATCTCCCACTAAGTTACACCCCAGCCCTTTACTAATATTAATGTAAACAACAAACTATTATTTTTAACAGTGCCTTTGGTTTTATCACAAATAGAACTCACAAATATGTTTGGCTTATTGTGAATAACTTGAAACAGTGCCTATGCACATCACTACTTTAAAATTATTTCTGGACAATGCTTCTCTCCTCTCTTCATCTATTACATTTCCTGTTGGTCTTGATTTTCCACACTCTCCATATATTTTGGTTCCATATCATGAGATACCTATATACACTCAAGTTTAAACACAAACGCATAATGCAGCTTTCATATAGATGTATTTGTGAGCATATCACCATGTGCACTCACTCATATTTTGAAACTCACACATATACATTTTCACAGAAAATCACATATTTATTTATAGCCATGACACACACAAATAGACCCACACCTATGCTTACACCCATTTGCTTTTTTCTTCAATACAATCTTCAACTAGTTCTCCCTTCTTCTGTACATCCTAGGGACTCAGGATCTTCCCAAGTCATTGCTACTTATAAACCTACCTGAGGGCAACAGCCTGGGTACAACAGAATAAAGAATGGTCCAAAGAGATATAAGACAAAGTCAAAGGGAAGAGATTTTAATCCCAGTCAATCAGATTATTTGAATCAACATTCACATTTAATGCTTGGTTCTAAGTTATCATAAATTTTACCTTGTAAAAATGTTTGTAGATAATTTTACATTTTTGAAAAAAGTTGAGTAAAAACACAGTATATTAAGAACCATTAATATTTTTGGAACATGGACTTTTTAAGTCCACCAAGCTGAATTAAACTAGTGTACTACTGGGTGTGGGAGGCCCTTCTGAGGGGTGTTGCCAGTAGGGTAAGATGAAGAACTAGAGAAGAGCTGGATGAGGCTGTTATGGAATCTGTTTGGAGAATTTGTTGGAACTGTTGAAAGCTTCCGGCTCTGTCTTGGGCTGTTCTGCTGGAAGACCATTTTATGCTGGCTTTCCTAATGAACTTGGCTGTTCTTATTGGAGGAACAGCTTGGGTTCTTTGTTGTCACTGAGAATGGCTATGGTTCATGTTGGGAGAACTCTGGTCCTCATCTTGAGCATTGCTTCCTGGCTCCAGAGGGGAAGATGGTGCACTGCTCACCTTCATGGAGAAGCTTGTCCAGTTGGTTTTCCTCATGGGAACTCAGTTTTCCTCATTACTGGAGGAGCTCAGGACCTCACTGATGCTGAGGATGCCTGTGGAATTTTGGGGGGAGCTCTGGTGCTTACCTTGAGCATTGCTTCCTACTCCAGTTCAGATCAATTGTCCTCTGCACAGATCCTTTATCCCACTGGCACAGATTTCCTAGCTTCCACCACTGACCTTTGAGCCTTTCCAATGCAGATCTATGAAGTGGACCTACGTGAGTTTTTCTCGTGGACTCTAGGTCTCCAGTTAGATTTGTGGAAGATATTGTTATGAGCTTTAGGATTTCACTTGGACTCATGAAATATATTAGGATCCAGGCCCTCAGCTGGTTCCTTGGTCTTTAGTGTGTGGACAGATTTCCCTCACTTCTTGTACATGATTCTTGGAGTGATTCATTATAAAATAATATTATAAAATGTTTTGCATTGCACTGTTTCCCTTGCAAAAACCTCATCATGACACTAATGAAAGCCACTGTCTTCTCAACAATAAAAAATTGTATCCTCTTATTCATATGAAATTTTGCATGCAATTTCAGAATGTTCTGCACCTTTCAGAGTGATATCTGTAGTTTAGGAAATGACTCAGTACCAGAGAAATAGGACCACTTTGGCCCCCAGCTTCCAGAAATGAGAAAACAAGTAACCATTTCAGGCATTGCTTGGAGCAGCAGACTGTTGAAAGAGCAAGGCTCAGCAGCCTTGACCAATGACTGTCCCCTTCCAATTTTTAGATTCACGAAGACTCTGCTTTGCTTTCTGAATAAGACCCATGAGCAGAGACCATTTGTGAGGACAGCTGATTTCCCCTGCCTTGCATGGGAGATACTTGTCTGTATGGATAATGCAGTTCTCCCTGCAGGTGGGAAGGCAGGTTTGGGGCAGCAGATCCATACTAAGCTTGGTATATGCTACATCTTAAAAGCTCCACTTTTTTACCAACTGTGTGGAGCCATCTTTCCAATTCAAATTAGTTTCTTTACATAAACTATTGCAAATATTATCCTGATACAGCCTATTCCCTTTTCATTTCTTTTAGTTTCCTAGCTGTTGCTTTGTTGTTGAAACTTTTAATGTTCTTGAACTCTTTCTTTAAGGGTACAGGAAATTTAAAACATACTTTGCTTCATCTGTGTATCTATTTAAAACCACGTAACGTTAAGTAATAGAACTTAAAGATAATTGCAAACTATTCTTGAATTTACTAGTGTTTTATTAGCAGATCTGACTTAATCCAGGATTAAAACTGAGTGAGATTAGAGGATTTCTCTGCAGCTTGGAGCAAGAGACTAGATGTAATAAAAGTGCTTTCTTGCTTTCTTGCTTAGCATAAAGCCATCCTATTATATTCACAACACTTCTGAGTACATACAACTCCCACCTGGCCTATGACGCACATGTATGGTGACAATCATGAGAACACCCAGCCTGGCTGAAGGGCTAGACCTCCCTGTCCCCATCAGGGTGTCAGTATGAAGGCCACATGCTCTCAGCCTCTGTGCTCAGAGTTGCTTTTGTTACATGTGGCCTTTCCTCTGAATTGAGCATTCATTTCAACATTATGTCACAGTGACTAGGGTACAAAGCATCCTCTGCCTGCTGTAGATGGTTTGCTCTATTGATTAGAGAACCATTAACAAGGGGAAGGTCACAGGCCTCCATTCTCAGAAGGGCTATTCAACAGTTTCCTTTAGCTCCAAGGTCTCTGGCTGTACCTGTAGTCTGGACCAGCTGCCACTGTGAAAATGTCACTGTTCTAGGAATGACAGTGACTCAGAGCATTTCTCTTGTGGGCAATGTGCATCATATCCATAGACAAAAGATGTTACCTTACCTATTGAAGGTGATCGTTAGGGAAAAAGGTCAGGCCAAATAAGATTAACTGAGGACAAAACAGGCTAGATCACACAACAACTCAAGAACTATAAAGTTTCCATTCTGTAACTCCTAAATATTCTACTGATAGTTTAGTAGATAAAGTACTTAATGAAGAGTAACTTTATTCATTTTAAATGAGGACTCTGTAATTATAGATTAGTAATAGAATGACAATGACAGCATCTAATATTTTGGACTGTTTGCTTTATTCTAGGCTTCATTCTAAGAATTTTACATATGTCAGCTCACCTTCCCTTCACACCAATCATAAGAATCAGGTATTTTATATATTATTATCCCCATTTTAGAAAAAAAAGAAACTGGAGCAATGAAATGCTAAGTAACTTGATCATAGTCCTATAGTTAGTATCAGAGACAGGGGTCTGACTCCACAGCCCGTAGTGGGCTATTTGCCTGCAGTAGATCAGTGTGTCCTAATACATTGCATACTGAGATGATGTGGACTGTATTATATCTAAATCCACATAATAAGGAGCTATCTGAATGTTAAAATAATATAGAGGAAAAAATTAAATTATCTGTGTAACTATAGGGATGGAAAACAAATCAGCTGTTCTTTGGAGCTGGGGAAAGACAGAGTACAAAGACTGCACATTTCAGCTCTCTGTGATCCTGGGGGAAGGATGTAGGTGCATTTTTCAAAATTCATAGAATTTTACACCATAAGTTGAAGCTCATGGCTACTAATTTTAAAAACACTAAGGTCTGGCCAAATAGCTCATCGGATTAAAGCACCTGCAAACAGGTGCAGGGGCTGGGGATTCGATCCCTGGGCCTTCTGTGTTGGCCCCACCCCTGGGGCACACTGAGATGGCAATTGAGACTGTGCATGGTGGTGTACACCTGTAATCCCAGCACTTGGGAGGCTGTAAATAGGAGAATCACTATGAGTTCAATCTAATGAAGACCCTGAACTTCCCTAAAAATATAATGATAATAATAATAATAATAAATAAAAACACTAAACAAGAAAGCTAAATGCTGACAAATAAACAAATCTAACTGTATTATTCAGCATAAAATAACTTACTAAAACACAGAGACAAGAGGAGCTAACCTAAGATGTTTTAAAAATGGTATCCAGACTTGAAGCTATGGATAGAGTTACGAAGAATTGTATATAAACACTGTAACAGGGTTGATGAATTTATTTTTCTAAGGAGTAAGGGTTACAATCCTGAAACAACATGTATATAAGAATTGAGCAAAGTAAACAAATTGTAAGTAATAGCCAGTTTTTTTTTCAGTCACAGAAAGGTGTGGAAAGGTAGGAAAGCTACTGTAAACCATGTGTTGCTGCATTATAGTCAGAGATTTGCATGTGAACTCCTGTGTGTGTTGAGAGGAAAAGATAGATTTTAATATACACCTGAAAAAAAAACCTACAGTGAACTATTCAATATAGTTCTGGAAACATTAGCCAGAACAATGAGACAAGAGAGACAAACAAAAAGAATAAAAATATGAAAGGAAGAAGTGAAATTATTATTATTTGCAGATGACATGATAGTCCACATAGAAGACCCTGAAAACTCCATCAAAAGACTTGTAGATTTGACAACTAATTCTAGGATCCTGGGAGATAGCTCAGTAGCATAAGGACCTGCCTGGTAATCACAAGGTCCTGAATTCAATTCCCAGTAAAAAATAAAAAATAAAACATTCATTAGTATAGCAGGATACAAAGTCAGCACTAAAAAGTCAATAGCATTCTTCTACATAAAAAACAAGTTCACTGAAAGGGAGATTAGGTGAACCGCACCTTTCACAATAGCACCCCCCAAAATGAAACACTTAGAAATCAATCTAACCAAGGAAATAAGAAATCTATATAT
>NDGM010960873.1:0-15019 GCA_002564305.1 Octomys mimax
GAGAGAGAGAGAGAGAGAGAGAGAGAGAGAGTTGATTACCCTAAAGCTGCATACTAAAGTTTAGCAAAGCCCAGATAGGAAACCAGATCACACAGAGATGACCTCAAAGCAAAACATGCCCACAAAAGCAAAGACCTTCCAAACTTTATTATCACTTTCCTAGAATTTAATAAAAGGAATACACTCTGGCTACTCTGCCGGAATCTGCTTTTTTTCTGTGAGAGAGCTGCCTCGGGTGGAGCTAGGTATCTCTGAAGAGTATTTTGGAAGATAAAGACACAGGGAGCTCAGTGGCCTCTCTTGGCATCTCCTATGTGGTGTTTGCCTTGGGTGACCTGCTTCAGGTTCACTAACCAGGGCACTCCCCACCCCCAGTAGAAAGCTCCTATTCAGAGACAGCAGGGTACAGCAGCTAAGGGAGAGAGAAAACTCCCGGTCTGTGCGACCTAGTAACTAAGTAACTCCTTTCAATTTAACTCTCTGCTCCTCAAGCAGCAATAAAAATGTGCCTAGCCATTTGGGTCTTCCCTAGATCTATGCTTGAACACTGAGAATACAATATAAATAGTCCGTATTTGTGCTACCTGTGTACTTTCCTGAAGTATATCTGAATGATTTATGAATACAATCTGTAATGAAATTCATAGAAATAGGTCTATATTTTTAAAGCAAATAATGAGACTACAAACAGATGAGGGGGTTTTAACTTTATATTTTCTCTTATATTACTTGAAAGTGTTTGGATAAGTGTCTTGTACTATTTTGGACCTCCATTATAAAATATGGAAAATAATAGTAACCTTTATGTAATTCTTCTATTTCATTCTTCTGTGGATTGTTGCTGTAAAACCGGCGCTTGATCATGTCTATCTTCATTTTATTTATTGAAAAATTCAATTAAAGCATAAATGAAGGATGAGACAAAGAACTATCCCATAGACTCTATTAGACTCAACTTGAGTGAATGTTAGTGATGGCCAATTTATCTAAATGACTATTAAAAACTCACATTATATGGGCCTTTGTTGCCACAAGCAAATACATCAAATGTCCAATAAGACATTACAGCCACTTATGTGAGTCAATCCCATCCAATCTTGACTCCACCTTATTGAATTATTTATATTGGGGACTTTCTCTTTTCCAGTCTGGATTATAGTAGGTAGACTCCATTCCTTCTGACCTTCCCCCTACCTCCCCCTGGTTAACAACCTTGAGATGTTGTACGGATTGCACTTCATGCTTCATTTGACATCAAAGGCGTGGGCATGTTACTTTGGAGCTGAAAGGAAAATTTTAAAATATGAATCTCATTCCCTCACCCCTCGTTACTTCAATTATGTCTTTTTGTCATCTTTATGATAAAATTTGAAAGTGTCCTGACAGGGGTGCACATCCGAGCAACGAGTTGGTCCCGAGGGGCTCTGCTTCTAAATTCCTGGCATTATTTCTTCTCATCTACTTCTCCTCCATCCTGCCCTCCTCCTGGCTTGACTCACTGCTATTCATACCAAACTCCAGTGTTCTTTCATTTTGTTGTCAGAGAAGGCATAATATGGGCATTCAGAAGATTAGGATCCTTGGTAGCACATTTCTTCCCAACCAGTGCTTTGTCTCTTCTTCAAAATTAGTTTACTTGTTTAAATCTTTATGAAGGAGCTGGGGAGATACCTCAGTGGTCTAAGCACCACCTGCCTGGCAAACTGAAGGACTTGGGTTCAATCCCCAGTCCCTCACGCTGCGCCAGAATCCCGGGCCCTCCATGTTGGCCACAGAAGCCAGGTGTGGTGACACACGCCTGTAATCCCAGAGCTTTGAAGGGTGAGACAGGAGGATGACTATGAATCTGAACTGTGTAGTGAGACCCTGTACCAAATAAATAAATTTTCACTTAAAATAAATCTTTATGAAGACCGTAAACTCCATGATCTTGAAAATAATTATTTCTTGTCACTGTGGTGGTCTTTGCATACAATTTAGAATCTAGCATTTAGCACATGTCTTCAAATATTTGTTGAACTATATTGAACTGTGAATACACTCCTCAGCAATCAGTCATGCTCTGTTACTGTCAGTAGTGGGGATTTTAGCTTCATAACTTATTTCAACACTAATTCTGAAAGATGCTTCCTTTCCTCTTAAGGCTCGTAAGACTTTTACTTAAGTACTCTACTGCTGAAGTACGATAACCTTCACCTCGTGAATTAGTGTGTCATATTCCTGTGCTCAAGGACATCTGAATGCATTTTCTTCTCTCTGGTTTGGCTTGATTTTACACCTCCGATGCAACACTTTTCACCAGGAAATGCTAACCTTACAGAATTTCTGTTCACTCTTTCTATTGTGGCTATTTTCAAGGTTTCCTTGCATGTGTTATGCAAATATGTACCTGAAGTTCTGAAATATTTTCCATAAAAGGAAAGAAAAGAAATCCAGTGGAAACAAGAGTGGTGAGAAAAAGAAACAGCAATTTTATACTTTCGTAAAGTGTTTGCTATTTAATTTATTTTGAAAATCACATTAACAATCAGCGAAGTCAAATCTATTCACCAGATTTTCCCCATATGAGTTGAGGTGTTTTCACTAAATGCCACCATTAAGATTGGCAACAAGGGCCACCAAGATAGCTCAGTGGGCTAAACACCTGCTTAGGCAAGCGCAAGGATCAGGGCTTAATTCCTGGTCTCACATGGTGCACCTGGCCGGTCCCCAGGGCACACTGAGCCATGAAACAAGTCTGGGCGTGTTGGTGCATGCCTGTGATCCCTGAGCTGGAAAGGCTGAAAACAGGAGGATCATGAGTCTGGGCTGAGTAGTGAGACCCTCTAGCAAATACATAAATGAAAAAAAAAAAAAAAGACAAATGATGATTTGCATACAATGATCATCTATTCAATACCCTCCTTCACTGTGACAAAAGTGCTGTACCTATACTAAGAAATTATTCAAACTTTTGTTCCAACTTTTTCATTTTCTCGTAAACTTATTCCTGTTTGGAAGTGATATACCCTTTACTGAAGATGAAAGGCAATTATCAAAAACTTCCATCTTCCTATTTTCTTTATCCATCTGTAAAAAAGTGCAAGAGCAGAGTAATTCCTGGAACTACTTAGTTGGGTGAGGGTAGAAAAACTAAATATAGATAGAAGTGGCACAAGAATAATAATGCTAAGAAATGTACTTTTAATAAGACTGGAACTTCAAGACACCAGCAAAATTACTCAGAGGTATCCATATTTGCATTTTTATACTTGTTTATGCTTTTTTTTTTGGCCAGGTTCATCATATTCCAAGTGCCTTAAATATACTTTTATTTCATCATTTATTTTAGTTAATAAATGAAAAGGAAGAAATCTGACCTACAGAGATGCAATAGACAGGGTCGGTGCTTTTCTCCTTGAAAATGGGTGAGGCTTTCATCTGTAACGTGAGCCATTATCTTTCTGTCTGTAAATGAGCCACCCCTTTTCTTTTGCAACAAGACTAAATTTTTGATAGATTCAAGCTTTCTAAAGATTTCTACCCCCAGTAAAATGCATAAATATCCCACCCCTGCACTCTGTCTTCTCTCTCTGTCTCTATCTTTTTTGGGCCAGTGCTTTATTTGCATGAGTATATACTTTTAAAATTTATCTCAGTAAATCCCTCTGTGCCTTACTAAAGCATCCTGAAAAGTTATTTTTCTATGATGAAAGTCAGTGAACCTACAGAATGATCCCTGTGACATAAGTTCAATAGAAAAGCAAGTATGTTTTCTTAACATGTATATTTCGCACATACATGAAAATTCCAAGTGAGTGGATGGTCCTCAAGGAAAATGACCTAATTCACCTAATTCACTGACAAATTTCCATCACTGTAACAGTGAAAGATAAACAGATAAACTATCAGAAAATATTTGCAGAGAGAAAGAAGGAAAATAGGGGGGAAGGACACTTGACCAGCAAAGTTTAGCCTGTGAATGACCTGACCAGTGTAATTGCTAGACAATGAGGAGATGTTAAAAGAGAAGAGAAGAAAGCTAGTTTTCAATCTAGACAATTAAAATAGGTTCAGCTTTTCACTGCTGTAACAAAACACTTGAGGAAATCAACTTAAAAGGGGAACAAGCTTATTTTGGCACACAGTTTGAAGAGCTTTGGTCCATTGTCTCCTACCTCTCTTGTTTCTGTGCCCACAGTGAGGTACCATATCATGGCAGGGAATATACACCAGAAGAGAGCAGATCATTCATGGCACACTGGAGTGATGCAAGAGGGAGATAGAGATAGAGAAAGAGAGAGAGAGACAGAGAAACAAATAGGGAAATGGAGAGAGAGGGATAGAGAGAAAAAGAGACAGAGACAGAGACAGAGACTAAATCTATATTCCAAATAACCTACTTCCTCTGGTGAGGTTCCATCTCCTATCTTTTCCACATTTCCCAATAGAGCCATGACATCAGCTCCCAGAATTCCATTCAACTCTCTCTGAAGGATAGTTAGGATCCATACTGTTACACAAAGTTGGCTAGCAGTGATTCTATGATTTCTTTATGCAATACTGATCGTCAGAGCTGAAAAATAAACTTCAGAGAGATTTTGCTTAGGAATAGAGGATAGATATTTGCCAGAACTGAGTCAGTGCTGCCTTTTCAATTTAAGTATGTTTTATTGTACAACACAGCACACAAAACTCAATGATGGAATAAACCCAAATAATTAATTATGCCTTTGTAATAAAGAGAATAGAATGGGACTGTAGAACCAATGGCAGCATATCCACTACCTAAGACACCAACTCCTCTTAGCCTCTAACAGAATGGCTTCAGATGTTCATCATAATGTTCACATAAGTGAATTTGAACAATGTAAGAACACCGGAAAATATTCAGGGGCAAAGCAATAAATAAGTAGGTGAGTTAAGGGAATACTTCCTTCAATCTGAGAAGATAAGAGTAGCTGTTTAGTAGTACTTCTTCAGTGGCTAATACCAGCCACCAAAATGGTAAATCATATTCATCTCCTGAAAACCAACAAATGTTCATGTTTTCAAAATTTCTATTTTTATAAAATGTTAATTGGTTTCCCTGAGTTGAAGGGACCATAAAATATGTTTCTCTGTTTCATTTTCATAGCTAAAAATATTAAGTACTTTATTAGCATTTTATCTAGTGACTTCCTAAAAAATAAAGGTTAAGTTTAAAACTATGTAAAAAGAAAAAATAAAATAAAACTATCTAAAAAGAAGCACACCATTTCTGGTCTACCTCTATACCTGCTGCGATATGACCAAAGGCACATGAAGAATTACACATTGAGATTTTAATGTCTGTCACTTTTGATACCTCCCCAGAGATTCTACTGCAATTGAATAAACATTTATTGTGATTTGTGCCTAAATGTCCCCCCAAATCCTTGTGCAGCTATAGGGTTTATGTGTAGGCGGTTCAACCTAAAGTGCGTTTGATTTTCTGTGCGGTGCTGGGAGTAAGAATGCTGGGATTAAGGTTAGGTGATCAGTCCTCTGATTGGATTGGCACCGTGCTAGTCTTGGGAGACTGTATACAATATAAGGGACAGAAAGTTGCTTGGATCACCCTCTCCTGTTGCTTTTTTTATCTTGTATCACCTGGAGCTGTTGCCCCTCTGCAGTGTGGGCTCCTATCTCTGAGCCAACAGATTATGGACTTAATCTCCTACAATAAAAATATTAAGCACTTAATATTGTGGGCTCAATGAACCTTTCTCCTTTTAAATTTTGCTGTTGGTAATTTTGTCTCAGCAATGAGAAAAGCAACGAAGACAAATCTGAACTACTTCTAGACTATCTATAAGCTAATTCTGTAGTCAATCTTACAACAGAGTTTGAAAACATCTGATTATTAAAGCTTACTGCATCAAAATTTAGAAGACCATGCCTTCTTTTTCTTTTATAACCTCTGAAAGCATTTATGTACCCAATACAGCTCCATAACTAACTCCAACACTTAATTGTTTTCTTGTTTTAGCTCTTCTGTTCTTCATGACCTGAAGTGTTCTGACCTTTGGCAGAATTTGGAAAACTGATATTAGTGTTATAAGATAATTCACTCTACATGCACCTTGTTTAATTCATTGCCATGAAAATAGATCTTGACCTCACCAATCAAATTGCCAGGTATAAATCCTACACGATGTGTGGGTATCTGGTGTCTGTTTTTCCTGAGGGCTTATATCACTTTCCTTTTTCACTTTGGTGTATGAAAAACCTAGTACTTATTTCCCTTTTCATTTTTTTTACAGCTTCAATTTTTAGGTAAATAGAGACTGATGTTATCAGTATTAACCATGGTCTCGAAAAAGATATTAAATGCTTTGATAAAAGATGAGCTGTTTCTATTATCCCAATCATAGCATGAGGAAGGGACTTGCTAACTCTATGTAAGGAAAATTACCATGTAAGTAAGTTAGGCCAAGCTAGGTGGTCAGTTCTACCCGGGGCTTTATCTCTGATCCATCTGTACTTCCCTTGATAAAAGAACATTGTCGAATCTTTCCTTCCTATTGTTGTACAGGCAATCAATAGCATCCCAAGACTTCACTGCATTGTGCAGTCATGTGACCTGCATGTAAAAGAACATCTTCAGGGACTAGAGTAGTACTTTATTGAAAAACTTGTCCCTTGAAAAAGCTGGATTGTTGTAAGGAGAAAACTTACAAATCTTACTTATTTTCTACTGTGTTATCGTCAGAGACAATATCAACCCTAGAAAAATAAAAGTAGTTTTAATCATAATAAATGAGGCACACAGATACAAATCTAATCTCTGAAGATAGTGAAGAAGAATTCAGGAGAGCTTCTCTGTCTAGGATTGTGTTATCAGCCTGCTGAATCCACACTAATGCCATCTATCATCATTAATTCTGACTTCAAATATTTAATGTATTGGCCATTTGAGCCATTACTTAAATATTCTTTTGCTTTCAGCCTCAAACATTCCTACTTGAAAATGAATTTCACACTTAAAATGAGGAATGCATCACAAGTAACAGATCCAATAATGAAGATCAGGATTTAACAAAATGTGTAACATGGACATGTAATTTATTATTTCCAGATGTGGTAGACAATTCCTTGTTTAACAGCTGTACCCCATTCCTGCAATCTTTTTAATAAATGAATTTGTTGCTAAATAGGGAATGGCATATAGTGTATAGATTCCAACATTCTTAACAAAGAAATGGGGGCTGGGGAGAGGGCTCAGTGGAATAAGTGCTTCCCTGGCAAGCGCAAGGGCCTCAGTTCAATCCCTGGTTCAAAAAGAAAAGAAAAGAAATGATCAAATGAACCCCCAACTAGATGACTTGCTTTTGTTTGTGTGACTTCTATGTAGAAAACTGTATATGAAACAGAACATAGAACTACAGTTTTGTACTAAAGTACAGTCATGAAAAACTTCAATATTGTATAAACAAAGTATATTTCATGTAAAAGACATTGAAACTCTATAAACTGAACATATAGATCTGTGAAAAATGACAGGATGTAATCCTGAGTGGCAAGCGCTAAGTTCAGACAGTCTCTAAGCAGGTAGATCATGAAACAAGAAGTTCTTGTCCTAATACCCCCATGATTCCTTTGTATACTAATCTAGTGCAATTGCTAATTATAATTTAAAACTCGATTAGATTAAAAGAGCAAAGTTACAGCACACTCTGAGTGCCACAGTGAGCCATGGAGCATTATCATGGAGATTGTGCTTCATTCCTAGTCCTATCTTCTCTGGCCTTCTGGTCAACGCACTCTACTTCTCTGCTGCCATAATTTGCTCTATCATATGCTTCCACCATGATGTCTCTTGCCTTCCAGAAACTTACATTTTTCCAGTCATGTGCTACACCTTGACCCACTTAATTGTCTCCTCCTTTAAGATGTGTGTGCCGTGTATTTTGTCTGAGAAACACGAAAGCTCACTAATACGCCTGGATACTGTTGTATTGAGTATTGTCAGACTTCAGGCACCAGGTGATGCGCTAAAACAGGTGAACCATCAGAGGGGACTGGCCTTTAAGCAGCAGAACTTCATGGGATGGTCCCAGAATTCTGGAGCAGTATGTAGGTCCCATGTCAAGGAATAACTAATAGCCTATAAGATCCATGAGAGTCACCACTTAACACCGAGCAGAAAAACAAATGAACAAACAAACAGCAAAATAACTGATTTGCCAGTAGTTGTGAGTTTGGAAGAGAACCTTGAGCCTAACCTAAAACTCACACGTGTAGCTGAAATCTTGATTTCAGTCCTATGAGACCCTAAACAGAGAACCCAGGCAAGCCTAATGGGCTCCTGAGCCACAGAAACTGAAAAGACCTAGCTGTGCTGTTTGGAGAGGTTAAATCTTGTTTGGCTTCATTATGCAACAACAGGAAATCAATACACTAGGTTAGAAAGTAGATGAGCCTTGTTACGTAGTTGGGAAGAATTTAATTAAAACATCCTATATTATACATTGAGACCAAAACTTTACCCCCGCTGAGACTCTGATGATAGAAAAAAAAAAAGATAACTGACTTCATATAGAGGTGTTTTTGGCTTCTTATGAATGTGAGCAATGTTACACAAGAAAGCTGCTGGTCAGGCATACGATTGCATACCCAAAACTTAAGGAAAAGCATACATGAAGCTTTCTCAGTTGGGGAGGTGCTGACTAGGAGCCTAAGACCTTAGCTGCATGTGAGTCCAAAAACCAGAAGTCATTTTGTACGAAAAATTCAATCAGTATAACTCAAACTGAAACAAACAGTACAATCCAAGAAGAGAATAAGACAAGAGAGACATTTGGCAAGACCAAGGTCCATGAATTTCACTAACATTTCATCTTCAGTATGTCCCATTCATGCCTACTGACAAGGTTGTATTGGTGTTGATGACTATATCCACCAACAGTAAGTTAAAAAGCTATAGGTCAGAAACCATTTGCTATTTCCCTCTTTTAATTTGTCCTTTTCCTCCTCCCAGTTTTTCCTTCCCATTGAACAATTTCTTGCCCTTTCATAGTATCTATTGAACCTTCTAGATTTTAATTAGCATTTCAGGTTCTCACACTAGGGAGATAATAAGATGTTTGCACATGTGGATCTGATTTATTTCCCTTGCCAGTGTAGTGTCTAGCTGCATTCATTTACCCCCCAAAACTTCAAATTTACCTTTTTATTGTTGAATAATACTCCATTGTGTATATGTGCAGAATAGTTTAGATAACTGTACTGTCGATTTCTGCTGGTCTTTTGAAAAGAGCAGTGAATGCTTAATTTTTTCTCTTTTTATTTTTATGTTCTCTTTCTTCTATTGAATTTCCTACAACTTTTTCTTAGTTTTAATTTTTTTTAATTTTTATAACAAAGCATGTCACAGATTTTAAAACAAGAATAGCTAATTAGCAATGATTGATATAGTACCTATTTTATCATCAAATCTTTTGCTCAGATTAATAGACATAGTTATGCAAAAAGGGACATATGATATCTGTGAACTAAGCACCTACACTGAGAACAGCAATATGTAACACTAAAACCATGCTTGAGATACCTGTCATTTTGGTCTCTTAAATGTATACCATTTGTAATGTCATATTAATTATTACTATACTGTCATTAAAGTATTTTAAATTAATAAAAGAAAATGAGAGATAAGAACAAAATTTTAAGTTTTCTTGAGAACAAGTGGTAATATTCAATCATATTTTATTCTTTAAATGAATCTTACATGTTTATATCTAGTAACCTCAACAACTAATTTGAAGATAGCATCATATAGTACAGCAATCACTATTGAATTCCTATTACTTTGTTCAGTGAAATTTTGTATCATTTTAATGCTGTTTTTTTTCTGTCACTATAAGGTATTCTTTAATTTTCTTTTAAAATATAAAAAAATATATAGAGAGAAACCATTGGCTATAAGCTGAGGGATGTACTGCTCAACTTACGCAGATGTGCAGAACGGCTCTCTGACATCACTCAAGAAAGGTGGCACAAGGAAAGCAGACATGAAAGTTCCTCAGCTCCATTTACCACACCCTGATGAGAGGAGCCAGAGAGGTATCAACAATTTTGCAGGGATTTTCCCAGAATATTTCACTCACATCTGCACTTGATTTTAAAATGTGTCTTATCACCTATATGGCCAATTAGTTTCTCAGATTTTGAACACCATGTGTTTTTTGTGCAGGGTCTCACTTCTTAGGGTATTTATAAGTTCCTTCCACAGTAAGAAGGAACTCATCACATTCTCATAATTCAAGCCTAATTTTGATGAAAGAAGAATACAAGGAGATGATAGATAGGATGGCTAGTTGTGCCAATCTGAGTGAAAGAAAGTCAACTAGATAGACTCTGTGATTCCACAGCCTCAGGTGTAGAAGACCCTCCGTTGGCTGGCCTCGGCCTGGATTGTATAAAAGGGAAATGAGGAAGTACAGAGCTGATTCCTTCACTTTGAAGGAGCTCAGTCCTCACCCACATGCTGGACACTGTCTTCTGTAATCCAGAGCCAGCTCTTCAGCCTGCCCTTGCACACCTACTGGCCTCCTGCTACAGGCTCATATGGTGCACTGCAGTCAGCAGCAGGCCTTGGAATCCTTTGGTCTCCAGTGTTCAGCCAGGCCCTCCTCATCTGCCTATGCTTGGCCATTGCTAGCCAGTCTATATTCTTAGATATTTATATATTTTCTGTTTCTCTGATAAAGAGAAACAGATTGACTTATTTATCATCTCTACCAAAGCAACTACTATCACTTCCCCTACCCCACAATGTCCCTTAGCATAGGTGGTCTTATCAGTGCAGTGGACACTGCCATGTCCACTATATGTGCATTCCAGAATAATGGGGATTTGACTGGGTTCATGCCTGGAAAAGTATTTTTGAAATCTAAGAAATTCTAGCCAAAAGAGAAATGAATGATTCTCATTGCTCTGTGCAATGATTAAGCGATCACAGCGTGGTTCAGAACACCTTACATTTTCACATCCTCACAAAATTCTAACACAAAATTATAAAAATTATTCTGGGAAATTAAATAAATACATTGATCTTGAGGTGAAGGACATGATCACTTTGGATGACATGTGTGTACTGTGAAAATTTCAGGGATGCTCCAGGCTTAGGAATTCCATGATTAATTCTCTTGTTCCATTTACTAATTAAGAGCAACAACCCTGGAATCAAAAGTTTGGGCTCTTGTGTTTGGTAACTCCATTGCCTTGTAAACTACACCTCTGAATAACTACATCTTGCAAATGGACTGTGTGACAATTAAATGATGGATGGATAAAGAAATGTGGCATGTGCAATGAAATACTTTGCTGTCATAGAAAGATATGCTTGGTGTGTAATGTATTAATTTGATGTTTCTGTAAACAACTTGTATAATGGAAAAACAGAGAAATAAGTTTCCCTCCCAGTCAGATGAACCTCATGTTTGTCTTAAGGAGAAGCAGTCAGCCCACATTTGAGAAGCTTTGGGGTGAACAAAGTAGGACAAGTTTATGTCTTCTTTTTTCTGACATAAAATCCTCTGCCTGCCTCTGTTTGCTTGAAAAAAAAGTCACAATTGTAATTAAAACATGCATAACCTTGGAAACAGAAGGAAATGTTATGAACAAGAGAACTCCAAGAATTGTTTTAAAACATGTGCTACCCTTGAAAAAGTACTTTTAATACTTTTGAAATCTTCAGAGCAACTTTGAGGCTTGTACATAGAACAGATATGTAAGAAGAAAAATTATTCGTAAGGAAACAGATGCACCTTAAGAACATTATGTCTAGAGTAATAAATTAGATGCGCAAGTTTACATACTGCATGGTTTCTCATACATGAGAAATGCAAACTGAAAACAGTATGATAGAAAATAGGGAGAGAAATCTGTTTCTGAAGGAGGACATCCAAGTCATACATGGAAGGGGGAGGGAGTAGAAGCATAGGGATGAAAAGCAGAAATAACACACGTTACTCACATGCACTAAATTCTCATGAGGAATGCAGCACCATTGTGTAGTGTGACTGTGTGATAATCAAGAAATGAAACATAAAAGCAAAATGTTAACCTCTGAGTGTCTTGCTTTTCTTATTCATAAGTTGTAATATTAAGAATATCTAGTTCTTTCAGTTATGAAAATGTCCAGTTTAATTATGTATTAGAATTATGTCTAGAAAAATAAACCATTGCTAGATGTTAATAACTGAATGACATTCCAGTAGACTGGAACAAGTCAGTCACGTGATCACTTAAGGAAAAAGGAATGAGCCAAAATCAAAAGAACAAGGATTGAAAACTCCAGCTGCCCGGGAATGCTAAGATTGTCCAGTGATCACGATGCAGTTGTCAGATGCAGCTCTAGTCTTATGCTAAATTTACACTGTTGAATTTGGCCTTGGGTAAGCATCCACAAGTCACAGGACAGCTAGGTCAAAGTCTGGATTTTCTTGAGGGAAATAAAATTTTAGACTGACGTACATGAGTTACACTGCAAAAGAAAGAAAATATAGAACAATATACCATGGTGAGATCCTGCCTTCCTGAAGCTACCATGACTACCAGCCCGAATGCCCATGAGGTCCCAGATGAGTATGAAAACAAATGCCCAGGGGTGTCTCTGTTGGGACATACTCACAGATAGAGATATTCCTTTTAGTAATAAACCCGCAAGTCTCTTAAATGTAGGAATTGTGACTGATATATTCCTGATGATACCTCTAACATTCATAGCTTCTGACACATAGCAGGCAACAGGAAAAGATTAATGAATAAGGAAATAATGCAAAAGAGAAAGAGAAGTTCATATTGCATGACATAGGTCACAATATCCTCATCCATTAGCCAAATGTGTCCTTCTACGCCAGCATGTTTTTAGTTGTCCTCCCTGGTGAGGCAAGTGAAAGATAGTAGAAGTTGTGAAATAAGTTAGGAAAGACCATGTCAGAACACAAACTACCTGTTCTTCCTAAGTTGAAGAAGAAATGTTCTGATAGTTGATAATGTCAGGATTAAATAGCTCAGAGTTTTTCTCATTTCCATCTACCAATAAACCATAAGATCCAGAAAGACAGAAGTTTTATTTCTTTTCCTTTTTTTAAAAGTATAACATGCAATTCATTATTTATTTCTCAAGAGTTTTCTTCAGTCCATTATATGGGCTTTGGTGGGGGTCATGGGGCAGCACCAGCAAGTCTAAATCAGGGTGGAGGTGTTTGGTCCCTGCAGTCTTCACAAGATCAATTTCTCACCACTTTGCTATGAATGGCACAACTCACACTTGAAGATTTAGTGCAACTTTCTCACATCAGTGAGACAATGAAATATTTACACATGTGTGTTTGATTTATTTTACTTAAGAGTATGATCTCAAGGTTCACCTGTTTAGCTACAAATGTCCGATGCTTATCCTTCTTCATGGCTGAGTTGTATTGCATTGTATAAAAATATTACTTTTTTATTGATTTGTCAGATGATGGGCATTTGGGTTGTTTTCAAGAAAATAAGAACTACAAGTTTTAATAGATACTGGGAAATAGGAAGCAACTGTTCAGAAAGAAAGGGAAACTAGGGAGAGAAGAGCAGGAAAGAAAGGCAGAGAATAGAAAAATGAGAAAAGGGTAAAATGGAAACAAGACTTTCTAAAAATGGAGGGATTAAGTGGAGAAGAACAAATACGGAAAAAGAGGAATCAAGATATTACACTATTATACGGGGCCAGGTATATAGCTAGCAGCAGTCTCTGCCTGGCAAATGCAAGGTCCTGAGTTTGATTCCCAATACCAAAAAAGAAAAATATATTTCATATACAAGTACAAATTTCCTATGCTGAATGTGATCATTATGTATATTTAAACTCTACCAATAAACTGAAAAAAGAAGGTTAATTTAAGCACCTATAGCACCCCTTGACACATACAAAATATCCATTTAGTAATAGTTAAGTAATATAGTAAGTTCTATGGTAAGTATAGCAACCTCTGTCCATAATTCTAGTAGTTTCTGAATGTCTGTCTACATGGTCATTTGTGCTGGATTCAATTTTTATAATTTTATGTTACATTATTCTTTTCTGGATAAACAAGACAATTTGTGTTACTCTTGGCCATTTATTCTGTACCCCATGCAGTTGATTATGTCATGGTAATCTAAAGTGCTAATTTAATTGAGAGGGAACATATTCTCAATCTCCTTGAAAAGTAATTAGCAGGTAACATTGCACTTAGGAAAACTGGTGGCTATGATAGCCAATCCCTTGTCTGTAGTAAGAAAAAAAAACTTTTGGTACCTTGTGTCAGGCAGCTCCACTCTAGTTTACCAAGTTCAGAGTCTGGATGAAGCTTGAGAACAAAAGAATTCGGTAATAGAGAAGGTGTCTTTGACTAAGCCAGTTTATTTATTTAGTTCTCTTGGGATTCTGCCCCAGAGGTAAAGATTGCTCAGACTTAAAGATTTCCTGTCTTAACCAATACAATTCAATTTTCTCTTTCAGTATGTAGAGTTGGGTGGGTTGTGGATTTGGACGTGACAGGTAGGATGCGTAGTAAATTGACTCAGGCATTCTTTGTGTGCTTTGCTCTACCAAAGTAAGTAGAGCAAGACTCCCCTTCCAGGGTGGGAATAGGAAGCCTGGGCCAGCTTCCTAACTGTAAGAAGTTAGTGTACTTTCCACAAACCTAAGGGAAGATTCAATATTTTACTAAATTATAAGTGTGCAGCATATCAATCTGACAGCTCTAGAAGGAGAGGATGAAAGGTTATCCTGACAAAACCAATCTGGCTCTCTGTGAAAGTCTGAGAGAATGTTTTCTACATGTGATTCTCCTTAGGCACACTCTACATCATTGATCACTTTACTCTGTGGCCCCATGATCTCCTTAATCAGAAAATTTGGGACACCACTGAGTTACAGGATGTTACAGTACAGGTTCACTTATGACCTGAGTCGCCACTGATTTTTAATGGCCGTGACTCATCCACATGGCTGACACTGACAAAGGATCTACAAACTGCAGTACAGAGT
>NDGM010960877.1:0-11755 GCA_002564305.1 Octomys mimax
GCCAGGACCCAAGACCATGCGCTCTTGAACCAACCCAGAAACACCCCAAAGCGTACTTTACTAATGCCCTAAGCATCTCCAGTCAATCAAGTTGAAAGATCAACCATCACACAGGTGGAGAAGTAGGTGTACATCCAGCACCCGCTACACACTGTCTTCAAAGGGAGCAACAGTGTGGAAATGAAATCTCCGTCCTTGGTGAGTTTTCAAGCCCCTGTTAAGAATAAGAAATGAATAAAGAATCACCAGGAGCAGGTTAGATCATCAGCTTTCTCAAAAATAAGGATTCAGAATAGTGAAAGAAAAGAAGACTGAAAATCTTCTTTCACATAATATTCATAGCTATCTTTTGAGTTAATATAGTAACATCTCAAACTAGTAAGGACCCAGAGACTTGGAGTAAGAGTCACTAGGGAACTCGTGTTTGTTTACCCAAAATATTCCTGTATAGGTCTTCTAAGAGGTTTGAGAGGGATTACTGGACCTGGGTGCCGTGAAGTTGAACTGAGTAGTGAAACATTCCTTGTCTGTCTTTGTCCTCCGAACAGGACATTTAAATGTTTTTTTTATTTAATCACTGCATCCGGGGACTTTGCTCATCGGGATACCAGCATGGCTTGGAAACTCTAGCTGAAGTATTTAAACCAGGTCAATAGTTTCACTTTCACACTAAAACATTATTTAGGCCCTTCTTCTAGGTCATCACTAACAAAGTTCCTCTGCCTTTTATTTGACAGTTCTAAAAGCTTCGGACGCAAGGACCAAAATTCCTCGCCTGGCTTTCTGCTCCAGTATTTTCCTTTCTTCTTTCCAAAGGCAGGCTCGGCGCTGGCTGCCTCCACTAAGGAGGCTACAGGCGGCATGCTGCTTTCTCTGTCCTTTTAAAGCCATAACCTTGAAATGACAGCTGGGGAGCAGCGCGGCCTGGAAAACTTGCTCTGTGCTGTTTTCTGCCTTTGTATGTGTGAGTTGACGCTTGTTGTTTCTCCCCTCCTCCCTCTCATCGCTGACCCTGGCTGCTGGGGGAGAAACTGGGATTTAATCAGGCGTGAAAGGTGGCCGCGACGTGGCAGCCCTGGAATGTGGAAGTCTGTTTACCCAGGGGACAAATGTGAGGCTGGAGGCAGTACACACATCCCCCCTTCCTTACCCCCTCAGTCTCAGGGACTGCCTTCCTATTGGGAAGCAGAGGGACTTAAGCAAAATCTCCTGAGTTACTTGTTCCTTGTAACCTGAGATGTATTTCTACCTTGAACGTCAGCAAAATCAAGGCAGGATAGTGAATCACCCAGCACAGCCAACTTTTGCTGTTAATATACAACCACATCAGTAAGAAGTAGCAGCCATGCCAATTGAATAATTTAAAAAACCATTGTTTTCTGTTTCTGTAGGACAATGGGAACTTCCGCTCCTTATTTCTTGGTGGCACTTTTGATTACCCATAAATCTTCATAGAAATAACGGTGTAGCATCTTTTGAATGTAAAAATTAAGTCATCACAACAAAGCAAGATGATGAAGTAGAGGAAAGATGGTGCATGCTGCCGACGTATGGAACTTCTGAGTGGTGTGGACGGTGCCTCCACAGGCAGCATGTGCCTGCTTTGAGGCAGACCAGCCTGTTGTCCCTGGTCCCTCCTGACCACTGTAAGAGGCTTGACCCATCCTTCTGTGACCACACAGGCTTGCTAACTGGCACCCAGTGTGGCCAGGAGGTGGCCAGCCAGCTGTTGGTGTATTTCCCGGGGCCAGTGGAACACAGGACCCTGGGAAATCCCTGGGAGCTGCAGCAGGGCCCTGGGGGAGAAGGCAGATCAGTAGGAACTCATTCCTTGGGAGACCTCACATAATTCAGTTGTAGGAAAGGAACCTGAATTCAGAGAGGAGAAGCGTTACACGCCAGCATGGTGTGGCCCTCAGCCCGAGCGCATGTCCAGGCCTGCACAACCCACTGTCGGCTCTTCCTGACCTATAAAAATAAGGTAGAAAGGAGACAAAGAAACTGAGATTTTAAATTGTGCTTTTAAGACAAACCGCAGCTTTAAGATACAAAACTTACTCAAGTATTTTTCTCTTTTGAGGAAATTCTTTCCCCAAAAAAGCGTCCTAAAGGTCCACAGACAATGAGCCTGTAAATCCGGGTTCTTCACTTGTCCTTCCCACCTGTAAACTGTGCCTCCTCCATGTTCAGGAAGGAATTATATTAGTGGGCAACACATCTTGAATTCAGATGCAGGCACCTGGCCTCATTGTAACCTAACAGGCAGCTGAAACACACATCCTAGGTCACCCAGCCTGAAGACCCCCCCCTTATGTGTACACACTAGGGCTCACTGTCCCCGAGCCCTCACACTGTACCCTGGAGTATATCCTAAAAATCTCTAACCCTGCTTGTGTCTCTTTTAGTGAGACGTCCTGAAAGTTCCACTTCTGGGATGGGAGTCAGGAAGCCCACAAACTTGCTTTTGAAGGAAGGGATAGGTTCCCTCAGTCAGCCTCGGGGACCTCCCAGCCCAGCTCTGACACTGGCCTTTCCAGGAAGCCTCTGCCATGCCAGGATGAGTCTCTTGAGCTCCCATGTGCCTGTCTTGACCATTACCCTCAGCACATTTTATTGGGGTGTTTTCTTCATGTGAACTCTGATCTCCATGTGGGCAGTGACTGGGATTTAGTCATCACTGTGGCCTCCACACCAAGCCCAGTTCCAGGCACAAGTAGATACAGTCATAGTGACCACATCAATAGAGAACCGCTGAGGAGGGCTCCAAGTGACAAGGAATGACCGTGAGGTCAGCAGGCAAAGTCTTGCAGATGAAGTGAGTTTTTAAAGGAAGTAGGACTAATTGGATTGGTAGGAAGAAGCCTGGTTTATGGGAAATGTCAGGAACTGCCTCGAGCTAGCTCTCACAGGACATCACAGAGGGGATGAATGAGAGGTGAGTTTTTAACAGAGGAAAGAGGATGGCTGAGGACTGGAAGCACTGTGCATTGTGGATTTGATAGCCAGGCCATATAATGATTTCTACCACTGTGGGTGAGAGGGTGAGCCCACATCAGCAGTGCCCTGATCAAATTTGCACCACAGAATCTATATTCGGCTTATTTAAATCCCACTGTGCTTTCAATTTAGTGCAGCATTTCCTTTCCCTCCTGTCTGAAACCCTTACACGTATTTCAGAGGTGGCTGTAGGTTATTTCCACCCACGACAGCAAACCTACTCCCACAGAGACTCAAGCCAGCTCAAGGTTTTCCTTCAGGGTGCAAGTTCCCCAGCTTCCAGCCACTTTCCTCTCATCCTTCAGTTGAGTCGAGCATCATTTCTTGCGTATGCTCATGCAACGAAAAGTGCTGACTGGAGCCCTGCGATGCCAGCCGCACCATCAGGAAGAGGAAATGAGCGGGCTCCTAACCAGAACGCGCTGTACATCTTTAAACATTAACTATTGTTCAGGTCTGTGAACCAGGCGGCTATGGGCACCGATGGTGGAAACCAGGACTGATACGCCGGCCGAGAGCCCTCCCTATGGAAAATTTCAGCATTCCTTTAGCTGCCTCGCTCTCCAGAATTATATATGTTTTGTTGCTGTTGTTGTTGTTTTTTCTTAAATACAAGTATAGTCAACGTGACTTATCTCTTATCTGAAAATATCTCTATCGGAGCCACAGCGTGATTAGAAGTACAGAGTCACTCCCTCTGACAGTCACTGCCGAGCTGAAAGGCATCGTGCTGTTGGAGCAGCGCCATGGCAGGGGTTTATGTTCCACGAGGACCTTTGTGTTAGCGGGTGGAAGGAGTTGATCGCCCGCTATTCGCTGGCCCAGCCTTCACGTAGGCGGAGAATCGCTGGTTTTTATCATTCGCAGGGAACTTTTGTTGCTCTCTTGATTTTATTTTTCTGTAAAAGTGAGTCGCGGAAATCAGCCTTTAAATGATTCTATCAGAAAGCTGAGGGCTGCGACAATCATCTTAGTGACCATTTCGTTCCCAAGCAACGAGGAGGCGCCAGGTGGACTGCAGATGGTCTTGGACTGTAGCTCGCAAATCCTGGCGCTTACTTGTCTTCTAGCCCTTCGCAAGGTGACTCAAAACACTCTGGATAAGCAACTCTCTGGGCCATGTGACTGCAGACTCCCACGCCCAGAGCCTATAGCTCACTCGGGTGGGCACCTGCCTAGGTCAGCACCGCACAAATACCTGTGATGTCACTATAAGCAACTTGGGGTAACAGATTTTTAACATTTTCAGGATCTTAAATAAAATTTAATGTGGTAATACTATGGACACAAAGTTATTTCTTTTTTCTTTCTTTCTTTTTTTTTGTTTTGTATTTTAGGGAAGTGTCTACAGGGTGTTCAGGGTCTCACTACTAGATTGTACTTGAAGTGATCCTCCTGTTTACAGACTCTCAGGAGCTGGTATTACAGGGCGAGCCACCACGCCCAGTCTCGATTGCCATCTCAGCGCGCCCTGGGGGCGAGGCCAGCACAGCAGACCTAGAGATCAAACCCCTGGCCCCTGGCCTCAGCTTTAATCCGCTGGGCTATTTGGCCGGCCCTTCGCAGAGCTATTTACAACAAACAAATCTGGAAACAAACTATGGGGTAATAGTTCACTATAAGAAACAAAAAAAAAAAAAAGAAAGAAAGAAAGAAAAAAAAAAGAAACAAAAATACACCTATTTTATGTGACATAAGAAGGAGGCAAGAAATGAAGGTTTCTAAAAAGAAAATCTGGCAGCCAGGTATGGTAGTGAACACCTGTGAGCCCGCTTACTTTGTCCCTTGAGAAGCTGAGGGAGACGATTGCCAAGGGTTTGAAGCCAGCTTGTGCTACACAGTGAGTGCAAAACTGCAGAGTGAGACCCTGTCTCGAACAGCAGCCACAAAAACAAGGCAAAATTCCTAAAACAGGCAGGGCGGTGCCTTTTGGGAGGCTGAGACAGGAGAATCACAAGTTGAGCCCAGCCTGGGCTACTTAGCAACTTAGCAAGAAGACCCTGTGGCAAACTTCAAAAGAAAAAGGCAGAAGATAAGAAGATACAGAGATCAAAGAGAAAGACCAGCTCACCACAAAGGCCCTGAATTCAATCCCGCTCTCTACTATCTCAAAAAAATAAAGCAAAACTTTGTACCCTGAGTTATTTTGTGATAGGTCAGATAAAAATGTCCTCCTACAAAACTGAGCATACAGAGGGTGTTTGCAACACTGTTACAGAAAAAAAATATATTATTCATAGAGATGGAAAAAGAACCCGAGAGGGGGGAAATATAGACCAAAATTATGATAGTCATTAAAGAAGAGTAATTATGGATGCTGTTTTTCACATTATATTTTTGTGTTAAAAAGATAAGCAATTTTAAAAGAAAAGGAGCCATGTTCATAGCATTATCCTTGGGTAATGAGTTCATGGGTGGCATTTATTTATTTATTTAGCTGGCTCTCACTTTCAAAATTTTCCATTGGAAACACACGTAACTGTTGCATTTAAAGGTCTTTTGAAGGATTTCACCTATAGCCCAGGGCTACACTTCACACTTACATTCTTCAATCTCTAACCTTCCCCACCCCCATAGTTTTCTAAAATTACAGAAGATGAAACTTGGTAGTATTAAAGTTCATATATTTTTATTTTACTGTGTCTTTAATGCCTAATGATTCAAAGACTCCTTCTGGGTTAAGTATAGAAAGACCTCGAGGGAACAGTTCAAGATCCCATTTGGTCAACAGGATGGATTACTTGACAGGTATCCCTGTTTTGCTATCAAGTAGACTGTAGGTGGCGAAGACAGTAATAAAACATGGCCTTCTTGCGTTAGTACTAATTTAGTTTACAGGGAGGCAGCGGCTGCCTTACGTCAGTTCAACGTAAGCTGTCCAGCTGGGCAGGCCGTAGCGTTTAGTCTAATGTCACAGCTGCATTGGATGTGCTTCTTGACTGGGATGGCAGCTGTCATGCAGGAAAGTAACCAGCCTGAGTCCCCTAACAGGGACTCATCTCAGAAGCTCCTCCAGCCTTGTCATCTCGGCGCCACCTGGGCAGTGAGGCCCTGACTCTTCCTGGTCCTCCTGCCTGGCCTCTGCTTGTTTGCTGCTGACCTCCACCACTCTTAGCCTATTAGGCGCCTTGCTTCTTGTTCCCACAATCCTGCTGAAATACACTGATGTCCTCTACTGCCAGGCATGCTGGGAGTAGATGGTTCCTCTTTTGTTTTAAACAATCCTCTTTTAGTATCTGCTTTGCATGGCTCCGGGGTTCGATTAACCTTAATTGTCTGGCAAGAGAGCCACCCAGACAATTTCTAGTGGGATGAAATTGGACATTTCTGCTGAGGAACAACAAAATAATAAGTAAATGTGTACTCTGAAAGAGCATTAATGTCTTGATTCTGCTCAAATCAAGAGGAGATTGTGTATAAACTTTAGGATTAATAATCCATGAGTTAGGAATTGCTGATCTTATTAGAAATGCTAATCTCATGAGAACAGAGAGAGCCACTTGTGAAAGGGATAGAGCTGCCCAGGCTGTGCCTGTCCCCACTGTCTGGCTCTGGGAGAAAGGCAGAAGAGGGTTAGGAAGGGACATTTCCTCAGCACCTACTGCATTTCAGAGGTTGGACAAAGACTCTTATGCCACAAGGAGGTTAATCCTCTTAATCTTTCAAGGCAGGATTGTGATCAGCTTTCTTGTTCCTGATGGAAAACTTGACAATCAATGAGATTCAGTACCCTGACCTAGACCACGTGGTCAGAAAGTAGCAAACACGAAAGTGCAGACTTGAACTCAGGACTTTATGAGTCCAAGGTCTACCACGGTAACCTCATTTCAGCAGCTGCCGAGCTTGGTTAGATAGCTGGATGCATCGTCTCAAGTAATTAAAGACTGAAAAGCAAGGGTCAGGTCAGGTCAGGTCTCAGAGGTCCCTGCTATCAAGCCCGGGATCATGCCAGCACTGCCTGTATCTCATACCTCTGCGATGAGAAGGGTCATCATCCCGGCTTCACTCCGGGAAGTCACAAGCTTAACCGTCACACTTTCCGGCCACTGCCCCAAGACTACCTGCCTGACTCACGGGTTGTGTGGAGCTGCTGGCCCGATGAGTGAACCAATGGAACCATTTTCCGCCCCTAACTGCCTCTTTACTGTGGGCTCCCCCATTACAAAATCATTCCTGAGATTCACATTTTCTTTTCCAAAATAATCTACTGAAATACCTAAGGTAAGACCTGAAACTCCTTTCCTCCCAGCAGCCGGATAGAAAGTAGCCCAGCCAGGCCTGCAGGCAGGTGCTTGGGGGCAGAGCTAGAGGAGTGAGCTCTAAAAGAGAAAGTCCCTTGTCATACTGTCCCTCACCCTGTAATCAGCTCCATCCTTACACTTGCATTTTCCTTTGGGTCAAACGCCAATACTAGCATGATTGTGGGAATGCAGTTTAAACCAACCATACATTGAAGTTTAACATGAATTCAAACTAATTGGTTTTATAGAATAACAAGCTGGAGTAACTTTGAGCTTTAGTGTTTGATAAACATTTAATTTTGCAGCACACTTACACAAAGGTTGGGATGCCTATGGTTAGCATCTTTCATGAGTAGGCATGTCTGTCTCTACTAAAGAATCAAAAACTGATGCATGATCACAGACCACAGCCCATACTTTATTCAGATTTCCATTTCTTAGCACAGCCCTTCCCTCATGTCCTCCTCTGCCCAGGACTCCAAGCAGGATTCCACATTACACTCACTTGTCATGTGTCTACAGCCTCTTCTATGCTATGATGACTTTTCTGATTCCCCTAGTTCTGGGTGACCTTGAGGTGCACTGGCAAGGTCATTTGAAGGGTGCTTTTCCAAGTGGGTTTATCGGATGTTTTTCTAACTTTCAGACAGGGGTTACAGGTTTTCGGAAGGACGGCCCCAGACGCCAAGTGTCCTCCTTGTACCCTGTTGAGTATCCATGCCACATCGCTATTGATTCAACATTTATTTTTAAAGAAAGTGAATCATGTAACAAGCCAGTCTAAGCCGGAAATGGACCTGTACATTTTCTAAAACGATTGAAATGGCACAAAATCAGATTGCCAAACTGTCTTGAAACCAACAAGGCTTCATTTAGTCCAAGTGTCTGGTGGCAAGGTCTCGGCAAGATCCTTTACAGAGAATGCCTGGAGTTCCTTAGAGGAAATGCAGTCTTAACTATAGAATGCAGTTAGCCTGCCATGTCTGAAGGATTTCACTGAGCTGAGAGTGAGCGAGTGCTCAGCCACAATTACAACACCAGCTGTGGAACCCTGCCTGCCCGAGCTGCAGGCCTAAAATCCCCGCAAGACAATATTAGCAATGAGCCAGGCTTCCGCACTTCCTGCCTCTCTTGGAATCATAACATTTCCAAATGGCTAGGCTGCTCCTAGGCGCCTGTACCGTTCATTACCTTGTAGGGAAAGCACTGGCAGAATCACTTTTCATTTGTTGCATAAGAACATCATCTTCATTTCAGTGATTTAACCCCGATTAAATTTAGCTGCCAGCTTCTAAAGTTCTCTGAAAAGCATTCAAACTCAGCAAGGGAGGAGGCACGCCAGCAAGCTCCCCTGCAAGCCTCTTCCCTCCTACCTTCAGGCAGGCACCTTTCCAAGCAGCTGGGCCAGACGTCATTCGAAGAGCGATTCTCTGCCAGGCTTGGAGGTGTCTGGCTGCGTGATGCTCCCACCCCTGTAGCCTGCTAGGGAAGGCAGTGGCCCCAGCTCGGCCTGCTGCTTTGGCGGCATTCTAGCTTAAATTGCCCTCTTTCCTTGCTTGCTTCTGAGGTAGATGCAGCCTGTAGTTTTGATCTGGTTGTCCCACCTGCCCCTCACTTTCTCCCGAGTTACACACATGCACTGGACGAGCAGTATCCCCTCCCCCCTACCCCCCGCTGCCTTCCTGCCATTAGAGCTAGAGCAGGGCAGGCAGACAGACAGAAATGGGGATGTGCTCGTGTGGCCTTCCTCCCTGAGAGGGCTGGCCCAGCTGGGGGCGCGGGACAGTTCTATGGACCTTCTCCCACACCTTTCGGATTCCTTGTTTTAATAACCCAAGGGTCTCATTTGTGCGAATTCTGTGTTAGGGTTTCCATTTCACTCCCATGTGCTCATTATCTGGAAAACTAAGCAGAACAACTAACTGACCTAAAAAGAGGTCCTTGGCATCCTTGAAGTGGGTTATGGCCATTACACACGGCACTGCCTTCCCTTGATCAGTACCCTAAAAGAATGTATAAAACGGTGTTTTTTTAACCAGGTCCACATGTTGCAGGCTCCATTGATTATTGGGGCCTATCCGAGATGTGACACAATTGCCAACCACTTTGATCTCCCATGCCACAGCCCAGTATATCCAGCTGGATAAATAATAGTCCAAGATCAGCTTCCTAAACAAATGGTAAAAATTGATAGTGTTCTACATTTCTAGAAGCACAGGTGCTTCAGATCAATAGGGGTAATCTTGTGGAAACAACCAATGCAAAGCCTTTTTATGAGAAAGAGAGCTTTTTTTGTGTTTACAAGCTCGGCTCTGGAAGAAGCAGGAATTTTCTTGGTGCTAAAAATGTTTCCTTTAGAGCTAATGGGTTGTTAACATTTGCTGTGGTTTATTGAGCTCTTAAAAAAGAAGAAAGGAAAAACAAAACAATAAAAGTAATAAAACTTGAACTACCACCATCAGCTTATTACAGCAGTTAACTTCCTCCTTATGAGGTTTTCAAAGAGGACTCCCATGAAAGCTTGAGATAAATACACTCTGATGAGAAAGATGATAATCATTCTCCAAGTCTGCTCTGATCAGAACATATCCAGGTGGAGGTGGAGAGTCCAGCTGGAATAGAAGTAGTTTCCATGAAATCTTTCTAATGATTGAAGGGATAACTTCACAATTGCATTTGTGAGTCCAGGTTTGTCTACATTCCATTGTTCAGGAGGTGGATAGCAAACTCTCAGAAGATACCCTTCGTAAATTTACAGGCAAATACCAAGACACCCATTCTAGTTTCCCTCTAGTTGGGAGAGGTAATGCAAAAGTAAGTCTCATTCTTATGTTAAAGAATGTAACCTTAAGGTGCCAGGGAGATGGCTCAATAGAATAAGCCCTTCCCTGGCAAGCGCAAGGGTCTGAGTTCAATCCCTGGTTCCGCTGCAAAAAAAAAAAAAAAAAGAATGTAACTTTAAGGAGTTACATTCCTTAACCTAGTAGGCCTCTGCTCTTTAATGTCTAACACAGGGAGTTGAACTAAGATCCAATGCTGATCATCTATACTTTTTTATATTTATTTTATTATTTATTTATTTATTTATTTATGTGGCCAACTCAGTCCGCCCTGGGGGCAGGGGGCTGGCATGGCATGTGGTGCTGGAATTGAACCGCAGTCTCTGTGGTTGCCTAAGTAGGACCTTTAGACCACTGAGCTATCTCGCTGGCTCCCATAATCTATACTTCCAATTTAAACTGATTAGGAAGGAGGATTGTGCAGTCGGATAGCCCTGCTTTCAAACACCGGCTCCACCATGATGTATGTAGCTGTATATCATAGACTCTGAACCAGTACACTGTTCAGAGCCTCAATTTCCTCATCTGTAAAATGGCTATAGTTAAAACACCTACTTGGAAAATTTGGGATAAAGATTCAATGAGATAATTGCATGGAACCCTTAGCATAGGGCCTGGTTGATAACAGGTGTTAGATAAATGTCAGATTTCATTAGTAGAGTTCACGATGTTATAACAAAGTTAAGTTATATGTGGTTCGCATCCTACTATCACACACTGATCAGCTTGTATAAGAATGAATTAATCAGATCAATTGATCATGAGAGATCAAGACTCTTGGAGTTCCAACCCCAGAGGCCGATATTAAGAACACAGAGCCAATTATTCCTACTTCTAATATCTTTGATGCAAAACAATAATTGCATGTGTTCTAAGTAGAGACGAATGCTGTGGGGACAGGATATTCTGTTCCTAATCACAGTACTATGGCTGCCCCGAACCAAACCCACAGTGTCAGAGTGCTTTTTGACTGGTGAAAAGGCTGGAGAGGAGGAAGATGGAGAGGAGAGCCAAGGACCATGACAGGGGACGACCAGAAAGAGGAAGCCCGTCTCCCAGCAACACCTACAAAGCTGAGTGCACCTGAGCAAGTTGTTTGAACCTTGATTTTCTCCAGGTGAAGATCAGGACCGTAACCACAGAGTGCAAAAGAAGAGAACCCCACACATGCAAGGTCATCGGTAGGAGGCCCCAGAGGGGGAGCCAGAGCAACAGTGAAGTAAGTCCAGGAGAAGAATGCTTTTGGACTTGAAGGCGAAGACTTTACCTATCTAGTTTAACAGAATATAATACCTGGCTCTTGACAGGTAGTCAATCTTTGTTGAAAGAGGCTGGGGACATAGCTCAGTGGTCTAAGCGCCTGACTGGCAAGTTCAAGGATCTGGTTTTGACCCCTCATACTGCAAACCATGCTGGCCCTGCACTATGCCGGCCACTGAAACCAGGCCTGGTGGCACATACCTGTAATCCCAGTGTTGGAGAGGCTGAGACAGGAGAATCACTATGAGTCCAAGCTGTGTAGAGAAACCCTGTACCAAATAAATATATAAATAAATAATAGATAGATAGATATTTATTGGAAAAAAAGGCACAAAAGTTGCATCCCTATCAGAATACTGAAGTGACTCCTCGGAAGTCACTCCTACCAAAAACAAGGAGAAAGGAGGAGAAGAGAAG
>NDGM010960880.1:0-14215 GCA_002564305.1 Octomys mimax
ACTCAGGTCCTTGTGTTTGCCAGGCAAGCACTTATTCCACTGAGCCATCTCCCCGGCCCCAAAGTTTTTCAGAATTTCTTTTTTTTTTTTTTTTTTTTCAGAACTCAGGATGGTGCTTTTAAATTAAAGTACATGCAAAAAAAAACAAATTAAATTTATACATAGAAACCAACATCCCCAAAGTTGAAAACAAAATCTCAGAGAGACAGATCTAGACATGCCGTGTGCACCTCCTAGTCCCTGATGCACAGAGGCCATGCATGGAAACAACCTAAAGAGGAATGGATAATAAAGCGTGGCGTCTCAAGTGAATACATTTCAAGTGTTGTTAGCAACAAAAAAGGGAGAGGAGAGGAAGGAACTGAGGGTGCAATTGGTATCCTACTTATTACCCTAATTATGGTGATGGTCTGACCAGTGTATATGTATATTTAAATCCAGCAACGTCCTCTCTATGGCAAGGAGCAACATGGCAGTTCTATGTATATCAAAGGCACTATGATAAAGCTATTGAAAAAAACAAGTCTTTGCCCAAAAAGGTATTTAGAAATGTATGACCTAAAGTCAAAAAAGAACTCTAGCAAAAAATTCACTAAAAACTATCTCATGTTACCAATTTAAGTTGCCATTCCTGGTATGGTTCAACTAGGTGACAAAACAAGTGAGAGAGAAAGTTCATGTTGATGCTTTTTTGGACACTACCACCTTCTGCATATTTCTTAATAGGTCCCCCTCTTCTCTACCACCTCTCCAAAACCTGTCACAGTGTGAGAATCTCACTTATATTCTTCAGACTCATTCATGGGGCATACTGACAACTCATTCTAGGTGATGGTTTTTGCTGATCTTTATTCTAACTACCAACCTGGCCAGAGGGAGATAGATTGTTTTCACTTGTTCTTCATCCACTGAGAGTCCAGGGTTTTCTCTTCTGATTCTTTTTGTCTTTCTGAAATCATTATCAGTTTTCCCATTTCTTTTCTTTGTCTAACCCATATTTTGTGTGCTTCTACATTGCTTATATACTTACAAATTGACCAAGGCCTAATCAAGAAGAGGTAATTTGACAATGCAACATCATCAGTAATCTCACATCACTGCACAGCTTAGGTTTTCTTGAAGATAGAAAGGCAGGATGATGTATTCCATAATGTCAAGGTGTCTGGTGATCCCAAAGGCAGTTTTGATGTGTGAAGTGGTGCAAAACAAAAGTTGTAAATCTGAAATTCTAACACTCACCTTTTAGTCCCCTCTACACAAAGTAAATTTTTAATGAAATCTCCAACAATAAATCATTTTATGTCAGCAACTAATTATAGTCAATGTAGTGATAGAAAGCTATAGAATCTCAATAAATCCTAGGAGACGTCAGTTCAGAAACATTAGGGCACAGGTAACAAAAGGAGCCAAGTTATTCCTGGTACAGAGGTAGTGGATATATGTGAGCATGCTTCTAATTGACAGTATGGTAAAAACTGGATCACCCAAAGAAGATTCACCAGAAGACACTATCTAAATTTGTATAAATGCTGACTAGCAAGAACCTTTACAATTAGTGAAGCAAAGTGATTCTGAGAGCAGTTTGCAATGACACAATAAAAGGTAAAATAAGCCTGGAAGCCAGTATAGCTAGATCACAAATATAAGTGCTGCTTGTGAAGAGAGACTTTAGAATTGAAAAATCTCTATTATTAGCTATGTGACCTTGAGAAATGCACTCTACCTCTTTGAACTAAACTTGCCAAAACTATAAAGGAAGAATAAATCCTAACTTGGAAGGTTATTATAAGGATCAGAAATGATATATACTAAAATGCCAAGCTTACACTTAGTGCTCAACAAATGGGAAGTATTATTCACTCTTAATTCTGCTTTGCCTGACTGCAGGATCCCAAAAGATCAGCTAGGCTACTGCCTTGGTATCAGATGTTGAGGCTTCCCTAAGACAAAAATACATTTTTCTGTCTTCGATCAACTGCACAGATTCAAAGATCATGGATTTACCTATAAGAACTGTAGTGAATTGTTAGGGGGTGGTCAACTTGTTATGCCCAGGTGAATTGAAGTAGATTGCTACTGGGTGTGGGAGCCCACCTGAGGATTGTTGCCAGCAGTGTAGGAGGCACAAATGGAGAAGGTGTTGAGAGGCTGTTTGTGAAGTTGTTTGGAGAGGCAGTTGAAGTTGTTGGAAGCTGCCAGTTCTCTTGGGCTATTCCACTGGAGGACCTTGTCATGCTGGCTTTCTTGATGAATTTGGCTGTTCTTGTCACTGGAGGATCTCAGGGCCTTTGCTAATACTGAGAATTACTGTGGTTCGATTTGGGGGAACTCTGGTCCTCATCTTGAGTATCACTTCCTGTCTCCATAAGGGAAGACAGCCCACTGCTCAGCTTTATGGAGAAAATTGTCGTGTTGAATTTCCTGATGGGAACTCAGCTTTCTTCATCACTGGAGGAGCCCAGGACCTCACTGTTGCTGAGAATGGCTGTGGCATATTTTAGGGAGCTCTGGTTCTTACCTTGAGCATTGCTCCAGTTCAGATCCTTCATCCTACTAGCACAGACCCTTCATCCCAATGCCATAGACTATCTAGCTTCCACTACTGATATTTGGGACTTTCAAGCACAGATCCATGAAGCAGACCTGCGTGAGACTTTGTAGCAGGCTCCAGGCCTCCAAATAGACTTGTCAGAGGCATTGTTATTGGCTCTAGGGTTTCAGCTGGACTCATGAGTGTTATTAGGATCCAGGCCTTCAGCTGGGTTCTTTGGTCTTTAGTGCGTGGACAGATTTCCTATGCTCAGTCTCTTTTGCCACAAGTTCCTTAGTTCCCATGGTGTCTTTGCCTAGAACTTTCTTCTGTAGTTACTGTTTTTCTGTAGTTACTGTTTTTTTTTTCTTGGATGATTATAAAATGGTCTTATATAATGTGTACTGTATTGTATGGTTTCCCTTGCAGAAACACCGAACCACAGCAAGACCCAATGTCATAACATGGCAACCTCTAACAGAGAGCCCTCAACTAGTTTTTTAAATGGAATTGAATAGAAACTACAGCCAACCATAATGTTGTATAGAGCCCTAACATAGCTTTTCTACCTAGAAACATGATCACTTATAAAGCTTTATAAACACTGCTAATGTCAATGAATTATATAATGACCTGCTAGTCACTACAGGGCTATTGCCTCTAAGTCAGGAAGATATTGTTTTGAAGACATTTTGTTGTATGTTGTGATACCTCTTTTGCAAAGCAATCTAAATTTATTAATACAGTTAACCACATAATATACATAATTTGACCGAAAATTTCCAAATCTTCTTTTGGGAGCTTATGCTACATATATAACCTTCCTAGATCATACCATATAATGTAGATCCTGCCTACCTCAGTGTTTATCTTAGCCCCCCTTTTCCCTCCTTAGAGAGGCTATGCTGTTTATAATTTTTTTCAAATTTTAATTTTTTCATTTTTTGGTATCACCTACCAGATTCTAAGCTCCAGCATAGCAGGTTCTATGGAAGTCTTCTCTCCTTTATAGTCACATGCATGGCTCTGGAATTTAGAAGTGCTTGGTAAATATAGATTAAGTAAAATAAAATAAATTCCAGAAAAGAAGTTCACTCGCATTTCTCTAAAATGTCCCCCTTGGACTGGATGGAAAATTTTCACCTGTTCACATAAACATCATTTATAGTAGCAAAGGCCTGTAAAATACATAAATAATGATGCACAATAATGTAGTATTATAACTTCTGGACAGTGGTTTAAACTCTGAATTGTCAATGACATGCAAGGAATAGCCAAGTACAGGTCAATGAATGTGATACTGAAGTGCATCTTAGATGAAGAAAAGGTATTCTGCACTATTGTGTATTACTAGGCCATCACATTTCAATTGAAGGATATGATAACATATATGCATTCATATACAATAAACATCTCTAGGAAACAAAAATATAACAGCATGGACTCTAGAGAAAACGGCTAGCAGAAGGTGATAGAACATTTAGATTGACAAGAGATTTTTTATAACATTAAAATACATAGTCACAGACAGATAACTTTTTATAAAGAATAATTTTAAAACACAAAGGATTATAAAGTCAAACTGAAATGGATAGTTTAGCTATTACACATGGAAATTAAACATTACTCATCCATCTAAACTAATCAAATTCCCAGAACCTGTATCTTCAGCAGCAGCAGATTTTTTCTTTAAATTATGTGGATGGTTTCCTTACCTCTTCATTTCCACAATCTAGGTAGATCTGTACACTTGAATTCTCCAAATTGACAGAAATGGAAACTGCCAAGTTATAAGTTTGACATTTGCTTATATTCTTCAGTGAAAGGCTCCATATACATCACAAGTTCAACCAGAGCCTATTTTACAATTCTGCAGGCCTGGAAGACATGTATCTTTTGGCACGTAACTTCTTATACTTGAAATGACATATTCATCATATTCAGTACTATTCTGACATTTATCCTTAGTAAGAGGAAGGAAAGTAAAGTAGGAGGTAAGGAAAGAAAGAAGGAGAGAGAAAAGAAGGAAAGAAGGGAAGGAAAGGAAAGGAATAATGAACAAAATTCAGTCAATGAACCTTACCCTTGACCTTCAACCAATGTGAGATGTAAAGCTAGCTGCTCATGAGAAGCCTCATTACCAGCAATATTACATTCGAAAGTTTAGGATCTTTAAGCAAGTATGGATGAGCTCCCCTTAGAGAGTAATCCATACTCATAATAGTTATACTCATGCTGAAAACATATTTACCCAAATGCCCAAATTGATTGCCCATGCTACTGCCCAAATGATTTATAGCATGATTTAAATGATACAAAATTAAGCGTGTTTAACAATTAATGGCTGGGGATGTGCCTCAGTGGCAAAGTGCCTGCCTGGCAAGCATCAGGCCCTGAGTTCGATCCACAGAACAAATACACAAATACAAGTAAAGTATGAAATTAATGTTTGAACTTTAGCATACTCTTAAATTAGAATTTAAGGTATCCTGGTTATTCCAATACTAGCATTTCTCCTGTAGCACTCCATTTATAGACTCCTTCACTGAGCTTAGTCTAAGACTTAGTTGATTAATGACAGTGTCATTGTTTACACATACAAACTTATGTCTGGTTGTGCATCAGTCTCTTTTGCCACAATTCCTTAGTTTCCATGGTGTCTTTGCCAAAACTTTCTTCTGTAGTTACTGTTTTTCTAGCTTCCTCTCAAGTTTCATATGTCAAAATTCACAGTCTCCAAGATACCTTCTTGCTGACACCTTCTAAAGTAGACCCAGCCCATAACCATCTCATCTCTTTCTTCTCTTTGTAGTACCTACAGTTTAAAAGTATTTGAAGTTTGAAGGGCTTCATTCTTTTATCAGTAAACCCTACCACACTCTAAGATCTATCATAACAGGTTCTGTGTCTGATTTCTTTCTTTTATGACCGCAGGAGTAATATTTAAGCAGTACATGGTGATTGTGAGTTAAGTGAAAGAATGAAATTAGTAGATTTTTATAAATTATCCCACCTGGATCAGATGTCAAAACTATACGTAGAAACCCATAACCCCACAAATTTACAGAAGGCAACAAATAACATCCGTGAAATTTCTCTGTATTCCTATTAACTTTGAAGCTGAAAAATTCACAGGAAAACATCAGGAGCACAGGTAGTCGAATTAAATTCCATCCATCACTGATCAATTGATGACAATTTTGTGAAAATGACTCCAAGTAAAATTCATTTTAAATAATAGTCCCTTACTTAAATGGTCAAAAAGAACAGTAGTGCAAGATTATTTATAGAAATAGAAATAACAAGAAGGAACAGCCATTAAGGAATTAATAGAATTAATTACAGAGGTGGGCAAGTATCAAAGAGTCAGGGTCAGAAGGCTGAAGATCCAAGGAAGAGCTAATGCTGCAGATGAACCACAAATCAGGCTGCTGAGAAAATTCTGTCTCCCTAGGGAGAGGTCAGTCTCTGTTGGAAGGTCTTCTGCAATTGAATGTGCTCCACTGATAAACAGATATACTTTACTCAAAATCCCATGATGTAAAAGTTAATCTCATCTTCTAAATATCTTCACATCAACCAGACACATTTGACTAAATATCTGGGTCCTATGGCCTAACCATATTAACACATAAAATTAACCACCACACTGGCCTCTATAAAGTCATTTACATGTTACTCAACACACTTTCTCTGTCAAAATGAAAAGACATACAATTGAAAACTTTGTTTAAATGTTGTAAGACACAAAGGCGTGAATATTTTTTAAATGAAGCATTATTTTCTGAGTGACTAATAACCATGCCTTTGGACTTGTGCATAAATCTCCCTCAGAGTTGTATTGCCAGCAGTCAAAATCATTCTTTTCTTTTTGTTTAAATTTGTGGCCACAGTAATAAAACATCTATCAAACTCAATATTTTCTAGAAGCTTAGCAATATTTGGAAAGCTATCTGTATAAAATATATATTTAAACAATGAATATTTATTCACATTTATATAATGAAAAGTATAGTATATAACTTGTATGTTCCAGATTTTAATTTATAATATACAGACAAATTGTGCTTATAAACCAAAATCTTTTATTTTGAAGCAGTTTTTAATTTCTGGAACTCCTTTCCAAATCCCTATAATGTGAGAAGATTCACCTCCTTACAATAAAACCTAATTCTGAAAGCAATATGTAGATGCTAAGGTGTCTAAGAATATATTGGTGTTTAAACATAAAAGCGTCTATGGAATCCTAGGCAGGAATCCAAACTGGCAAACCTGACTATGAGCAAATCATATGCTAACTGCGTGACCTGAGTAAAGTTAATCTCTCCGATTCTCAATTTTGCTATCTAGAATATAGGGGTCATCACCCTACCAAGCTTACAGAACTATTAGAAGTTTAAATGATATCATATGAAAACACCTTAAAAATTGCTTAAGACATCGTAGAGGGTCAATTACTGCTACCCCTTATGACTAAAACTCACTGAGGCATGATTTGAGGGTGCTCCTTAAAGATTCCCTGCTGGAAGTTGGTCTTCAGTGCAATCTTGAGAGGTGGTGGGACTTTTAGGATGTGAAGCTTAGAGAAGATGATTATATCCTGCAGATGCTCCCCTCAAAAGGATTAATGCAGTTCTTATAGACCCCAGTCAGTTCTTCTGGGTGTACACTGTTATAAATATAGAAGAAGCTCTTCAACCACCATGGATTTCTGTGTTGTCCTGCACATTTTCTTTCAAGGGCTTGTGTGTGTGTGTGTGTGTGTGTGTGTGTGTGTGTGTGCAGGGCCTCACTATGCAACTTGGACTCCTAGTGATCCTACTGATATGTGCCTCCCCAGTGCTGGGATTACAGGTGTGCACCACCACGCCCCCACTCCATCCATGGCTTAGTGCATTCAGGGGCGGGGCCGCCAGCATGGCATGCTGTGCCAGGGATCAAACCCTGGCTCCTGCGCTTACTTAAGCAAGCGTTTACTCTGCTAAGCTACACCACCAGCCTTTACCATTGTGTTTTATGCACATTCTTTTTTTATGTATTTAGTATAGGGTCTACAGGGTCTCATTACACAGATCAACTAGTAGTGATCCTTCCTGTTTTACAGCCTCCCAGGAACTGGGATTACAGGCACTGGCTACCAAACCCAGACTCATTCTTCATCTCAAAGCACCCTGAGGGCAGGGCCAGCACAGCACGCTGGCCCCTGTGTTTGCCTAAGCAGGCGCTTTAATCCATTGAGCTATCTGGCTGGCCTTAGTGAAGCCAAAATTTTGATGATTTTGATGAGATGGCAGGGCTAAGACCCACAAATTAGTAGGTTGGTAGATGGTTTGTGTTGAGTGAAGGGCAGAGGTGGGATGGAAATAGGAGCTCATTCGATTGTCAAGTAAGTTTTAGAAATGTGCACTTCATAATGCATAGAACAATTCCGAACAAGCCTAGTGTAAGAAAACTTGTTTAAAACCCAGATTTCCTGAGCTCATTTCTGTTAAGAAATTTTGAAAAAGGAGTTATATTTATACTTAGAAGAGGTAGTGTTCTACAAAATATGCTCCAGTTCCCAAATCTGGATGAACATCAGAATCACAGGGAGAGTTTATTCAAAATACAGCTTTCTAAAGTTCATCACCAGAAATTCAGATTCAGTACCTCTAGAGTGGGTTTGTGAATTTCTATTTTCTTTTAAAGCCCCTATATTTTTCTAAGGATCCCATTTCATGGCAATTACCCCTGAGGGCTTATATCCAGTCCTAAATACAACCCCTTCTCTGCCATTTTCAGACTGAGTACAAGGTGTAGGTTTTATATCCAACATTAGGCTTCCTGCAATACCTTGCCTCTAGCAGAAGTTCAATAGGAGTTTAGCGATGACTGACTTATCTAGGACAGAATATAGTGGGCTCCAACCCCATGATGCATACTAATCCAAGATAAACCCAGAGACTTTTATACTTAGTCTATTATAAGGCACTCTAAGGAACATTTGACACTCAACACATATATCTCAAGACTGCTGGCTCCCACAGTTCCAGATGCAGGAGCTTAGAAAAAAATTATCCTCTCTCCACTGTGAAAACAGAACCCCTAGATATATTTTCAGGGAAAAAAAGGGGGAGGGCCAGCAAGATAGCTCAATGGTCTAAATCACCTGCTTAAGCAAGTTTAGACAAGTGCACAGGGACCACGGTTCAATCCCCAGCACCACATGCCACTACAGCCCCACCCCTAGATTGGGCTGAGTGGTACTGGCCAAAACAAGCAGAGAGGTGTCAGGTGTTGATCTTAGAAAACACCAGAAGGTACTTTGTGGTGTAAATTGTTGAGAAAAGGAATGCGCTTTTAAAGAAGACACTTGGTAGCTATGGCTGAATGAAATGTTGAAACTCATTTTGAATAAAGCTGTACTACAATACCTGAAAACCAGAAGACAGCAAAGGAATTTACACACTAACATTTTTGTAGCATCTTTTCCCATTCTGCAGAATGCTGAAATCAGTGTACTTAACTAAAAAAAAAAAAACTGCCCCAATGAATTACTTTTCAAAATCTTCAAGGATCTTAAGCTAACTGTGCTGTGGAAGTTCCTAATGGAAAGAGAAAAGGACTAACAGGGTTAACTGGGGAGAAAAAAAACTCCTTTCTTTACATAATTCTTTGATTGCAAGCAAGAATAACCAACTCTGGAAAACCTAAGAAAAAGAGATTCTGTAAAAAGGAATCTTTTAAAAGGAAACCTTTTAAAAAACAATCTCTCCTATCTAGGGAGAGAAGGAAGAACTGAAGACCAAACATCCCCAAGCCCTCGAGTGCAAGCCAACATTGGACAGTGTGGTCACTGCACTATCGCAGCTAAAGGAATAATCCTACTGATCATTTCTTCAATCCTGTACTACTGAGCTCACTATTTCCCCAATGAGGAGAGGGACTCTTAATCGCAGCTTAGGTCACAGGCTGCCTACAAGTTAGGATACATGCTGCCCATGTGGTACAGCAGAGCAGTGAGAAAAATCCAGCTGATGAAACCACCAGAGATATACTGGTTCACTTCATGGTAAAAGGGTGGACTTAGCATTTGCTGTCCTAGATGACCACACTTAACAGGTATGAATATTTCATGTATGAAATGTAAATGCACTTTTGTGCGCCCTTCATTGTTATCCTGTGTAATTAATGTAGGCCAGGATAGGAAGCAAATACTACTCGTGGGTCAGGCATACTCCTCAACGCTGAGGCTATGCCTGCCATTCCACATGCCAACTCTGTTCATCCACCAGGGCGTCATGTTGAACTCAAATGGCACTGCTTGTCCACACCAGTTCTGGAGGTAGCATTTACACTGTGCCCTATGAAATTCTGTAATCAAAATTCTACCCTTCCACATCCCTAAGGCTTCCTCAAATTTTTGCCATTGTTTGTACATGTTACTTTCTCTTTCATGTGTTTCTGGCCATTGTACATGATACAATCTCTTCCTTGTGTGATTTTTTCCAAACTCAGCATGAAAACCCTGTTCCTCCTTTTGCTCAGTGTAACTCATCAATTCCTCCAGTGTCTGTGTCTCTGCCTGCATCATATCCCACAGTACACTGCAATTCTTTTCTCAAGGCAAAACCTTCTTGACAGTACATATAGGAGGCCTTTTCATGTTTACATATTAGAGGTTCTTCCTTAGAAATAGCTATGTAAGAAGTCACTGAAAATTGACCAATCAGAACAACATGTTAAGACAGTAGACTTGTAACTCTGGTTTTCTGACCATTTAAAAAAGGATAAATTGCTTGTGAACGCTACAACTCTGGGCTTCAAGCAAAATGCTTTTAGAACCTGTTCCTACTAAATATTAAAACCTCCATACAAATATTTCCAAAGCAAAATATTTTCCATCCAAGTTGACTATATTCTCTTTGTATTTCTAATAACAATTTTTTAAATAGTTTTATATTATGATGATCACAATATACATTTTGATCATCTTTTGGCCAAAGTCTATATATTATTACTTCTGAATTATTAGATCATGACTGCTTAAGTAAGCATGCGGAAAACACAGTTGACATTGAGGGCTACTAATAGGGAACTAGTTGGCTCTGTTAGTCAAGAAGATATAAATCATGTCTATCAATCTTTATTGTGTATCCAAATCATGTGGTAAAATGAAGATCTGACATACTAGGTCTGGGGTGGAGACCACACATCTTCATTTATTTACCAACCCCCTGGAGATGCCCATCTGTGTGCTACAACAACGCAGCTGATAAAGGTCTTATAACAATGATCCTTTGTTCTAAACTATAGACTGTGTACTTAAACTGTGTTCCTAGGCCTATCTGGAAGGCATACTCAGAGTCAATAAGACACAGAGAATAGAGCACCAAGTATTAATAGCAAACTAAGACAGTCTCTACTGATTGAACCACGGTTATGTTACATTTGGGTAGAAGAAAAGCAGTCCTTCTACTCACGGCAGTTATTGATTGTTAATTTAAGCAAATGAGGTGATGAAATCTGCCAGCATAATTATGTTTCTGCAGATTGTTATGATGCCTTAACATCCAAGAAAGCAGAAATAGCTGGATTTCCACCACACTTTTTATTGAAAGTATATATTTTGGAACTTTTATTAATACTTGGTCTTATGCTCAGAAGAATCACTTTGAAATGGCAGTACATGGTGTATCTTTGAAAGAATCCAACTCAATAATCTAAAAGTATCAAGGGGGCCAGGAAGATGGCTCAGTGGAATAAGTGCTCCCCTGGCAAGCACAAGGGCCTGAGTTCAATCCCAGGTTCTGAAAATAAAATAAATAAATAAATAAATGTATCAAGGAAGGAATGATCAGAAGCCTGAAGTCGTTAGCTTATATAACAAAATCATAATTTCAATTCTATACAACATAAAGTAGCTATAGGCTTGTCAAGGAATTAAAATTCTAGTGTGTGAGCTTGATAGCAGGAGAAAAAGAAATTAAAGCACAGTAGAAAATACTAAATAAATTCTTGCTGTATATTTAGTAATATTCAAAGAAACATACAAATAATGAAAACCTCAAATAGGAAATTTAAATTACCAACTACAAACAAAAACTTTATTAAAACATTTCCTGAATTCCATAACATGAAAAGTAAATTTGCATACTAAGATGCAATACCAAAACTTCCAGGCAAGTTTACTAGCAATATATCACTACAGAAAGGCCATAAAAACATATAGAAAATAAAGTAACATTAACTATTTTCCTCAATTATGTAAAATTCTTTCATCCTATACATATTAATAAGCAAGACATTATTTTTATATTTGCTAAGTTGTGAAATTCAAAGTGGCCATAAAGTGGCTGCTATTTTCCGAAATAAAGAGAGATGCATTTTCCAATATTGTCAGTATTAGAAATCAAAAGAAGGCATACATCTTTTATATAATTTCAGTCACATTTGACTGAAAACATTTTTATATTTCTATTCTGTCACATGTCAGCATTTCTTTAGCAGGTTGGTGAGATAGGCTAGAGCGAAATATAAAAGAATACAGATGGGAGTGCAGCCAAGCCAGTAACTCATTCTTTCTAATAAGTAAGATTCTTGACCATAGCCAAAAACATTCCACCAAAATGAAATCTCCAAGAGTGATAATCTCATCTTAGTTCTGATACAGTGGCTTGCTGTAATAGTCAACCATAAAACAACACACTATGGAAATGTTCTGCACAGTGAAAGGAGGAGATTGCATTGTCTAGCTTGTGGATAAAGGCCTAAGAGCAAACCTAAATCACTGTACTGAATATTTTTAAAATGGAATTTCATTCAGAAGCCTATGGGTTCAATCCCCAATACTACAAAAAGAAAAAAAGGCTCATATAGAGTTATAAAGATGAAATTTCAAGTCTATAAATCATAACATTCACATACTCTATCCATAACAGTGGTGTCATAATAAACAAATTCATCAAAAGAATAAAATCATAATGGCAAATTCAGCACCAAGATATCGTCTAATTAAATACCTGACACCAGGCTTTCTATATACACAATGACCCTATTTTAATCTCTACAACAGCACAGAAATAGCTCCATTATTTATCTGGGAAAAAATAAAGTACATAGAGGTTAAATAACTTAGCGTGATGCTATAAATACACAAGCAGTGTGGCCAGGTTTGAACCATAAGATCATTCCAAATAACCACGTTTGCCTATGACCTTCTTCGCATATCACACAAAAGTGTGTTCCATCATTGGAAAATGACTCTTAGACTCAAACCCAGTATTCATTATTTCTGAGAACACATTATACCATGTACTTTTCCTTCAGAGTTCACTGTAATACCTTGAGTTAGGAGGTCACATTATAAAAAAAAACCTACTAAAATTTAGAAAAGCCTCTTAATTCACTAAAGCAGGAAAGAATTCTGCTCTGAATAACAGTAATGACTAAAGCATTCATTTCAGTTACAGCTTATATTATAAACTACAATATGCTCGTAAATTGCTCCTAGTAAAAGAATTGAGTAGAGTTAATGAAACTGTGAATTCACAACGGCCTCCTGTTACAGAGGGCACACACATACGCATTACAGCCAATTTAATACTACCTAAAAATATTGTGGTGTCTGGAATCCTGATCATTAGCTTTTGAACTACAAACCTAGGAATTCTGAGTTTGACTCTAATAACTGGTAAGACCTTAAAATGTGCTGAAGCAAAATAAAAGGGAATGTCTTTATCCAGCGAGACCATGATGCATCCAGGGGGCCAATGTTTGAACAGTATTTGTTGCACTGAGGCCATGGTATTCTGCAGCAATAATACAGGAATCTTCAGAAACATGATTCTTCCACAAAACACACCACAAATACATGTAGAAACACTATCTAAGCAGGTTATTTTCTATGTCTTCTATAGAATGGTGACATCTTACCCAGTACCACAGTCAGATAGGAAAGTAAAGCTGAAAATGGTGAAAATGGATGGAAAATATCCATACTACTAACTTTCACCAAAAAAGGTTGAAAAAAGTCCTTCAGAGACTCATGCAGAACTACTTGCTCTTCCTATGAATACTTAAAGAGTTTATATATTTGACTTTTCTAGTTCCCAAATATAAATAGCAAGAACAAAAGGATAGTTCCCCCAAAGAAAGCGAACATATATGAAAATATGAAGGGCAGCACAAGTCAAACAGGGTCCTTGAGAGCAGGTATCAGCACCCAGCCACCCACAATGGGATCTTGTTGTACAATCCAGTGTCACAGACCTAGGGTTTCAACAAATATATAATAGCATCTACACATGCTATATTCCATGTAAGTTGCAAAGATAATTACAAATACTACGAAACCAAACATTGTCTTTTAAAAAATTTTTCACAACATTTCCATTAGGCAAGTGAAATGAAATTCACTTTACTGTCTTAAAAAACTATCTTAGAAGACATGAATGATTGAGATCAAATAGCTGTTCAAAAACAAAGCACAAAGTAAAATTCAGGTCAATCTGATTCTAAGGTCCATGCTTTATTATAAACTACTGTATTTATCGCAAAGACCCTGTGTCATCAAAAAGTAAATTACTGCATATTTAGTTTCCTGATCTTAACCATCCAGCAGAAAAGTATAGAAATGAAGTGTAAGAAGTAAAGCCATGCTGTTCTGTTGAGCTGTAGGGGACTCAGGTCAACAATTTCTGACAT
>NDGM010960983.1:0-13107 GCA_002564305.1 Octomys mimax
GCATTGCCCAATAGCTATTCCACTGAGCTAAAGAAGAACTACAAGTAATTCATCTTTTCTGTTTGGCGCCTATCACTGAACCTGTTTCCATTCCACTCTCCATTATATACTCTCTAATGACTCTTACTCTACTCTGTCCTACAATATTAACTTCTTAATTTCTACAAATAAGTTCAGATATATGGTATTTGTATTTCTGTGCCTGGCTAATTTCACACAACATAGTGACCTCCAGCTTCACCTATGATTCTACAAATAACGGGATTTCTTCTCTCTATGGCTGAAGAGATTGCGAAACGTATCACATCCTCAGTACCCATTTATCTGCTCAAGAGTCTATCATTCAGCCTTATGTGAATAAGGCTGAAATAAACACGAGTATGACTATCTTTTTGGTGTAATGATTTCATCTTCTGTTGAAAATACCAAATTAATTCTGTAGCAAATCATCACAAACTCTGGCTTGAAATAAGACAAACTTATTATCTTACACATCTGGAGGTCAGAATCCAAAAAGAGTTTCACTGGCTTGAAAACAAGGTGTTGGCAAGTCTGAATTCCTCCCACAGGCTCCCAAATGAAGTCCTTGGCTTTCCCAGACTCTAAGGCTGCTACACCCATTGGTTTATGGTCTCTGCTTTCATTGTGAAATTAGCTTCAGAGTTGCCTTTATCCTGCCAAACAGCCTCATAGCAATCTACCCATATATATGCATTTTCTAAAATTCTGCTGTCACTAAATATCTAGCTAAAAGCCTGGCATTTAAAAATACAGCATGCACTGTCATGGTGCCGTTATGGTATAATTGTTCTACCTTGGGTCTTCACAGCCTAGATTATGGTATAGAAAAGTTGAGAAATTGGTGACATAATCACTTATGCAATCTGTGTTCCAGTGTTTTATTTTTATTAAAAGTCATGTTTTGAATTTTCTAAGGAAATAGCTAGCTAAATTTTCTTGTCTTGTTCAATGTGAGGGTTGTGGATATTTTTATTTATATTTAAGTTTTTATAGTTGTAATGGAATAAAATTATAACAACCAATGTAAACATAATTGAAAAATAAAATTATATTATAAATATTAATATTTCTCTCTTGTTGACTCCCTTTGTTTGATTTGACTAAGGGAAACTTCTCTACTCCCCTTCCTCAGAGTAATTCATCACGTTCATTTTATATAATTCAATTATTGTGTTCTATATCTCAGAATAAAATAGTAATCTTTTTTAAAAAATGATCTGCAAAGCATTCAATTTTTTCTGAAGCCTGAACATGTCAGATGCATATGTCCTGCATTGTGATAAGTGAAATATTCATCTTTTAAAATATGTCAGCAAGTAATTCTATTCAAAGTGTCTTCATTTCTGACCTCCACATGAACATAAAATCCTTCCACAAATTCAGCAACTTGCTAATTATATTACATGATATTTTAGAACTGAAATCCACTTATTAAACATATTTTAAACAAAGGCAAACGCTGGCTAATTGACTTCATATTTATCCAAGTATTTGTGAAGTCAGTGCAGAGAAGTGGCAGTATGGTTTTCCTTTCATGTTTAGTCTCAGCTTCTTTTTCTTCCATCTGTTTCTTATGTGTTGAAGTTTTTCAGGGTTCTATTCCTGAAAATTATATATATTTTGAAAGTTTGAGAAGACTCAAATGCTGTGACTCCCAGTTCTCTACCCCACTCTCTGATGGATCTAATTAACTTCTTGTTCAATAGTTTTTCTCAGCACTCTTGCTACCTTCTTAGTGAACATTTCCACAAATATCCGGGTCAAAGGGAATAGCCCTACACTTAGCAGCTCCTTAAACATGCTGTCTTGACATTCCTATCCCAGTTGGTTACTCTCTGCCATCTAAGCTTTCTGGAGTCACCTTTAATGTCTTCGTATTACCCACTATCATAGCTGATTTTAGGTTCTACTCATTTTCCCCCATGTCCTCCAGTTTTCCTTCCTTATCTTCTATGTCCTATTGTTAGCCTCTTAGATCAAGCCCTGTATCCCTTTCCCTGGCCATTGTAATAATCTCCTAATTCAGGGTTACTCAAGTGGCCAGTGAAGTGACTGCAGAAATCAATGATAAGCACTTAGATGCTATCATTGCATTTTGACATTGGAACCTTCCAGCATGTGGTGACTGGACTTATTTCATTCAATAGGTTGTCAACTATTTAGGGCTTGATTAAACTTTTCTGGTCAATGGCAGGGAGCCAAACTGAGTATTAGTGCTAAGTAGCATGACAACCAATCAAGAACTCAAAAAAATGAGTAAACAACTTTCCCAACCAAAATGGTTAATAACAGATTTCATGGTTCTCCAAGCATTCCCCTTCTTAATACCCAAATTTACCAGTCAATATAGTGAGCATAAAAATAGATAATATATCATTCATTGTTAATCAGCTACTCATATTTTGAGAATCTATAATGTATGTATTGTTGTATGTTACCTTGATTCTGTATTTGTTTTTGTTTTTCTTGCTTTTGTTTTTACTCTTCAAAATAAAAGAAATTATCATACAAACATTAAAAATATAGAATATGGTCTTATTAAGATCTTTCTCTACTGTTTCCTTTTTATAGTCAGTCTTTATGATCTTGATAATACACTTTAAGCAACAAAAATGCCAAATGTCTTGTGTGTCATGGCAGGCCATCTGTCATGCATGCCATTAAATCTTTGTTAGTTCATGTTTCCCCCAACATGAAACTTGCCCTGAATACCCAGATGGATTTTGCTGCATCTCTTCTCTCTTCCTGCAGTTCTCAATATTCATGCCTAATGTTCCATGTGCTCCATTGTAACATCACTTATGAATCTGCCTCTCTCAGGAAAAGGTGAACTCCTTTAGAAGGGGATGCTGTCTTGATCATTGCTAAACTCCTCTATATCAGAGCAAACAGTCCACACAATTTTTTGAAAAAACTGAGTTGCATACAATAAAGAAAATTAAACATTCTGGGTTTGAGAGTTCCCTGTATTCTAGGTGTAAAATGGTTCCATGAGTAGACTTGAAATTATATATATTTTTTTCCATGTAGAAGTATACATTCAAGTCTAAAGACAAAGGAATAGACTTAGTGATTTCTACTGTGTCAAAAGAGCTTGAGGCTCTATACTTTGAGGAATCCATATGTACATTTAAGCTATAAAAACATTTCATTACACACTTTTTTTTTAGACTTCTCCTAATCCCTTGGACCTGCAGAATGATTTAGCAAGTGGAGACATCTTCAATTATTGTTGTAGACCCTTTCAATCATGTTAACTATGCTTTTCAGTATCATTGTTTCCCCCCAAAGAGTTCATCTTATACATACATTCCATTCAAGGTAATGAAGAATTATTAGTGGAATTTCTTTCTAAATGAACATTCCAGATATTTGAATAAGTTTGAAAAATATTAGAAGTTTTATAATCCTTTTTGTTTTATGAGCCACCTAGGTATGAAACCAATAATAGGTTTTTAATAGAAATTCTAGCAATTTGAGGAACAGTGAAATACATACATATAAGAGGATTCCACACAGATATAAAACACTGCAAAATTAAACTTATAAATAACTTTCGTAATTAAAATTATAAATACACAGGGATGGATGCAGCAGACCACCTCTCCTCCCCACATTTCCTTCTACCACCCGTACTCAAAGAAACTCCTCACCTTCCTTTGCTACCAGTGACCACCCAGACACAGTGGTGGTTACCTAAGGGTAATTCAGTAACATCTCACACTCAAGTACTCTGGGTCATGTATAGTGTGAGATCATTATTCGTTACCCACATACATTAAATTTTTAAAGCACTCTTTGGGTTTGATCCAAGAATGATCTCATCCACACTTAGCACTCCAGCCGTGGAACCAAGGGGCAGGAGGGTGAAATCCCACACGGAAACCTGAATCAGGAGAGAGACTGCTCTGAGACACAGGGGAGGAAAGGGCTTCAAAGCATCTCAGTGGTTGCAATTAGTCCCCAGGTCTGAACACATGGGGAGTCTTCAAATGCCCTGGAGGCCCAGCCAGTGGCAAGTATGTGTATCTTTCCCAAGTACTTCGGGCCTGTGATTGTTAACAAAAGTAGGATATGGGAGGGGGAGGCATGAAAAGCAGAAGGAATAGAAGACATCCCTGGAAGAGAACACCTCCAGCTACTTGGGAGCAAAAAGAAACAGAAGAACACTGAGCAGACCCGGTCACCGGAACTGAGCCCCTGTGTTTGCCAAGAAGGACAGCTGAAAGTCTCTCAATCCTCTTGAGAATTAAAAGGTTACTACAAAATTAATCCACCACAGTGATGTATTTAGCTGTAGAAATACAATCAGCAGGAGAAAAAGCAATGTTCTGGGCATCCTCTAAGTGCATAATAAACATGCTGGTCTTTAAAGAAATGTTTGCCCTCTTCAAAGGCGATAGAACTTTTACTGAAACATCCCAAGGCAGTGGGAAAAAATGCCATATACTAGAAGGAGTTTTGAACTATGATTTAAGTTATTATGACTGATACTCTTTTAATTCTTTTAAGATGCTCAAGAATGTACTTACATTTTTATGGCCTTGACAGATATTTATTAACTGATGGTGACTGTTGGAGAACTGGGCATAAAATGAAGAATAAGACGGCCCGGTGCTGGTATCTTTTATAGCCCCCTTAGGGGCAAAAAACAATTATAATACCTGTCGTAAGTGTTATGATAGTGAGATAATGTGTATTTTGAAAGGCATAGTAGGAACTTTGGTTTCAGTTTAAAGGCTATAAGGAAATTTAAAGCAAGAAACAGTTTCACTAAAATACAAAGTACAAAAAATCACTAAATGAAAAAATGAAAGCAATTATTTTAGTGTTGAAGAATAAACTGGCTAATGTCATTTTTTTAACTCTCTTCTTTTGAAGGGAGGCAAAATAGAGGGAGAGAGAGGGAAGAGAGAGACAAGGACATAGAGGAGAGGGTACGAATGGACATGCAAATATATGTGGGAATATGAAAATGAGAATTACTGTGGCTAGAGTACAGAAAATAAATTCAGATGCAGTGTGGGGAAAATTGGAAGAAGAGGGTAAAGAGGGGAACAGAACAAGAAAACTCTCACGAGGATAGTGGCCGTATAAATCATTGTGCAGGTTGGGATGCTTTTGAGAATGAGAGGAGGTAGTAGTAAAAATTATGCCCAGACATGGGCATAAGTGGAGACATATGGCAATTCAATTTAAAAGGTACAGAAAGGCTGTTAAACAAAAGAATGCTATGCTGACATTTACCTTTTTAAAAAAAATTTACTCTAATGGAGACTGGTTGGGGGAAAATAAAGGTAGGTATAAGGAGGCCTGATTGAAAGTCATAAGGTTAGGTGGAAACACCCATATTATTAGTCAGAATTGATAGAGTGGAAGAACTATCTTAGAAAAGAGGTAAAGCCAGGCTCATTCTTCAATTATGACTTGGGCCACTGATGGGATCTCAGTGAGCTTTATTAAAATTAGGGACATTGGTGAAGAATTCTGATCAGAGCAGGTGGGGATAGAAGGTGTTTGAATTGTATAATATTAAAAGTGAAGGGTCTGAGAAATCTTTAGAAAAGATTGTGTAGGAAATTATGTGTGTCAGAAAGAGAAAAGTAAAAGTGACAGACACAAGAAGGAAGTTATATTTTTAAGGAGACCTTAATAAAGATAAAAAGAACTTGGACAGGACTTGATATTTTCAAATGTGATGATCAAAATGGTAATCCCTACCTTAGAGATTTTATGTGCTTAGGAAGCCCCCAAGATGGGCCCACAGGAAGTAATTAATGCATAAGAACCAAAATCTCATGAGTGAGGTTAACATCCCTGTAGAGAGACCACAGAGAGCTGGTGGTAACCTCAATCAACCAAGCAGGTAGGAGTCAGTTGGCTCTCACACGATAGGAACTCTATCTTAATCCTTGCCATTCCAGTTCTCAGAACTGTGAGAAATAAATTTCTATTATTTGTAAGCCACCCAGGCTATGATAAAACAAGGCTGACAAAGGAGGCTGAGAAGGAGGTAGGAGAGTGAGATGGCATAGGATTATAAGAGCACAACAAATTCAGTCATAGATTACTTAAGTTGCTATTTATTTTTCCTTGTTTTTCTTTTTCTGGCTACACAAAGTACTTGCTTTATTTTACCTTTTGCATTTCCTTGTTAGAAATGTGATTGTAATTCTTTTAACGATAACAGCTTTACATGAACATTATGTAATTTCCAATTATGTGATCATTAAGTAAAAAAAAAACATTCAAGCCCATTTTAGAAGCAAAGATAATCATTTTTTGGCCTACCTTGTTCTTTTTTTTGGTGCTTGTATTCTTTTGTTTAACATAGAATTATAGACTATATGTCTATTGATACATATTTACTGTGCACACATACTAAATTCTTCCCAGAACAGAATGCAACTCTTCTGATGGGACAAAGACAATTATTTCAGAAGTGGCTCAAATTCTCAAAATTAGTTTATTTCCCTTTGGAAGCTGAGAAATCTGAATAAATACTAGCCCCAGTTCATATTATTAGGCTGAGTCTAAGCAACTGAATAAATTCTACGTGTTGTTCTTTTAAAAATGGAAAGTTTCTGTTTTCTAATAGTATTAAGAAAATATTTATTTTCCTTCACATTACCTCTGATCTTTCATTTGTGTGAGAATCAACGGCAAGTCTCTTTCTACTGTGCCTCCCCAGTTCTTGGGTTTTGCAATGGATTGAGTCATCAGACCACATAGAAAACTCTGGAAAGAAAAAGCACTATGTTGGTACATTTTCCAAAACTTTATAAGTCAGAGGATGCCTTTGTAATACAGTAAAATGATTGGATCATAATTCTCCCCTCTGTCAAATATTTGAAGATTTTTTTTTTCATTGCAGTATGGAATGTTTATTGTCACAAAAAGGGGAAATATGAGCCTGATTATATTTTACTTCTTTGAAAGTAAGCTCTTTTCTTCCTTCTGGATGCTGGAAGACTACTTTAATCTTGAAATTGAACAATTTTCTGGGAGTGTTTTATGTGTGTGTGCGAGTGCACGCGGGTGTGTGTGTGTGGTTTGTTATTGAATTTGAACTTTTGGTTTTGCTTGAACTTTCAGGCCTCCCAAATCAGCTCTGTTTGTAATCTGGACAATTTTTTTTTTTACTCACACAGTAAAATATACTTCAAAAATTTTCAGTTTCCAAGACATCTACATGTTATAACCTGGAGTAGTTTGTGATTCGCCTTCACTATTTCATCTTGTGTTACTTTATGTTTCTTTATGAAATTTGTTCTTGTTTTTGTGGGCATTCAAGAGTTTTCCATCAGGGACATTATTCTGTATATGCTGTCTTTATCCGTATTTTCTAAGTAGATTTAATTTTCTCTCTACCTCTCCTTGCATCTCTAGTGTGAAGACAAGAAGATAGTGTAGAGTTCATGCCTAAGAGCCTCTACTTTTTTTTCTTAGAAAGTAAAAGAGGAAATATGTTATAAGGGAGATAAGGCAAGTATAAGTATCACTGTGCCCTGAATATTTTTAACTTCTCAGTTTTTAATTTGAAGGTAAGTATAAAATGATTTCCTAAATATGCAGGTAATTTCCAATAGCATTCCATGTATTTGAGAATGATTAGTATTTAATCTGAACTTTCAAATTTATCCTTAGAAAGCTTTTAAAATACAATTATAACCACTATGCATGTGGATCTGAAATTGTGGAATCAGCATTTATACTAAAATTAGACAGATTACAAAAGATGCATTATAAAACCACAAAGGTATTAATATATAAATTGTGGAAATAAATTGCTAGCATATTCATAGAGAATAAAGTAATATTAACTTTGATACCTTTTAGGCATACTTAAAGTTTACCAGCAAGTATAAAAAGAAATTTATCTTTATCATCTTCCCTTATTTTATATTTATTCAAGGAGATACTGATGAGCTTAGACCCTTACAAACCCTTGGAGTTCAAAAAGCTGGAGTAGTACGAAGAAGCAGGAAAGAATACCACAGATGAATACTGTGGATAAGGTGAAAAAGCACTGCAGATTTGTCTATTGTTGGTTGTTCTGGAGTATGCTCAGCACACCACGTAACAACTAGATAGGAAGAAGTTATAGATTTCACTAGCAAATCACCCAAACAAGTATCACAACATTTATAAACCAGAAGAACCCTTGCATTTGTCGTGGCAGTTCCCTGCATATATACCTCCTGTATCACTCTGCTTGAGCTGTTCTAACAAAATCCACTACAGATTTGTGGTTTAAACAACAGAAATCTACTTTCTAACCAGTTTAGAGCCTCACGGCCTATGATCAAAGTTGGTTTCTGGGGAGAGCTGTTTTCTTGGCTGCAGACCTCCGACCACTCAGTTTGCTGCATGGATAGGCAACAGGTGCATGTGAGCTCTCGGCTGGCTCTTACGAGGTTGCTGATCTTGTCTGATCAAGGCCCTCGCCGTTATGATCTCATTTTACCTTAATGATTTCCTTAGAAGCACCAAATCCAGCTGCAGACACACCGAGGCTAGGATGCAGCATAGCAGTCCGGCTGCAGACACAAATCCAGGAAGAAGGATTATGAGAGAACGGTTTTCACTTTATTTTAGAAGAGCCACTGCTTTGGAGCTACTTAAATAGATTTTAAATATTTTAGCCTCATAGATGAAAGAAAGCAGGTTTAGCTACATTTCAGTACTTGAGGCTTTTTAGAAGTGTGTTGACTGTCAGCTTGACCATGTCCTCTCCCTGTGACAACCACTGTGATGGCTGAGGTGTGGGTGGAACATGAGGACTGCCCAGTATAGAAGGTTTGTTCAAATTACTCAAAGAAAAAGATTGTCCTCTGGAAAGGCTAAGAAAACCAGGTTCACATAGGCTGCAGTTCTTTCTCCAAAAGTACCAGTGGCTTTTGTAGGTAACATAATAAGGGAATTATGTTTGAAGAATTCTCCTTTTTGAATAAGTACCCAGCCTAGGTGGTTCCTTAGCTTATCCTACAACCTATTTTACACGTTTAACGTATTTAATTTTGTATTTTCTTATGATGTACTTCCTTCCTAAATGGGTTGCAAAGAATCACCCTTATATGGAAGGAAGTGCACATTTTGGTTTCAAATTTCACCTTAAACAGATTTGTGGAAATAGCATTTAACCCAAGAGCTTGGGAACACATTTTATAACTGATATTTTCTGACATTATTTTTAAGTATCACAGTATTCTACTTTTCACCTAGGTCCACTTAATTGCGTGGGATTCTTGTTTGTTAACCTGTCCACTTAAATTTCTGACAATGTTATTTGTGTTGTTTTTTTTTTAAAGGTAAATGATTTTCAGGACTTTTTTATGTTTTATTTTGTCTAATTTAAGACAAAACATTTTTCTGAAATAGTGTTAAAAAGCAAAGTATCTCATAGCCTTTTCAATGTTTGTGCAACAGCTCACTACTGTAACATTTGTCCAAGATACTAAAATGACTTACAGAGCGATGTTTATTGCACTGGAATAAAAATTCCTTGGCTGTTGTTTTTCTAGAAACTCTTTGTTTTGTCACAGTGTGTACTTAGATTCGATTCCTGATACGATTTCCATTCCTCCAGCCCAGGCCTCCTAGATGTACCATCCACGCTCTGCTCAATACTTGTGTCATAGACATCAAACAATGCAAGGATCACTGGAGTATATTATTTCTAAAAACAGTTCTGGTACTTTCTTGGCTCTTTTGTAACTGTTATTATTGGAATTTTTACAATTTTATGGAATTCAATGGGACCCTACAATTTCCTTGAGTGTAAGATTTCTTCTTTCCTGTGTTTTTATGCCACAAAGCTGAATTTCAAAGAGAAACACGAGAAACACTTCTTTTTGCAAGGAATAAAAGAGCCTCAGCAAATTCCTAATCTAATTAACATCTTTAACAACTTAGACAATAAATTGACTGCAACTGCTCTTGAAGCTGTGCACCACCTTGCTAAGCGCCTTGCCGAGACTGCTATAAATCAAAGGGGAAATGCTAGGTCCTTGCATATGTTTGTTGCTTATTCCAATGTGAAGGGCTGATGGCTTTACCAACTGCTCATTTAGGCGGGATTTCTTTTCTTTAGACTTATTGAACATTTCAAGTTTTACAAAGAAGTCCTCTGAATGCACAGGATTATGTTCTGCCTCCAGTACTTTGTGCCAGATTCTAATAACCTCGTTACTTTGTTCATTATGAATTATGCTTATTTTTCATAGAGAATAATGAACAAATTGAAATTTATGAAGAAGACTATATGCCATGCTGTTATACATGACTAGAATTTTTTGTCATGTTGCTGAAGTTGTTTGATTCCTTTCTGATCATGAATTTGGTGACATATTTTTTTGGATTTTGACACATTCTGCAGTGATGACAATGGCCTTTCTTCAACACACCAGATGATCATTTAAGTTTTATTTCTTGATTTCAAACTGAACCTTATACACAAGCAAAGGTGGCTGTTGGTCAGCAGTTGGATTTGTCCACTTGACATTCTCATCCTCTAGATCTTTTGGTATATTGGTCCATGACCTGAATTCTTGTCATGATTCTGAATGCAGAATTTGTCCCGGAATGCTGGTTATAACCAGAAAGAAGTAAGGTCATTGACTGAGGCACCCTGTACCTTGTACGGCTGTATATAATTACTGTGGAGTTGGCTGAGATTTTTTCCCAAGTCCTCTTTCTTGATGGAATATATACACAGTCCCCAACATATAGATAACCATGATCCTGAGATTTCAAACAATGTCTTTTATTTTATTATATTTTTAGCCGATATATTTTATGAAACACAAAGGAAGAAGTTCCTGAAGGTTAGCTCTTGAATTATATAACCAAATAGAAGACTATTTATTTTAAAGTCTAATGCAAAAGTTTTGTTTTAATTTTTTTATGAATACTTTTGCCATAATTATGGTTACAGGTATTGTAGCATATGTGCATCTTAACTTTCTTTTTTTTTTTTTTTCACTTCCTAGACTTCCCTTCCTGCTCCTTACTGCTCTTGTCCCCTTTCTATTTGTAAAGCCCCTATTCTCATTGTTCTTTTATTCAATATTTTTCAGTTATTTTCTGCTTTAAGATCCCCTTTCCCAATTGGCCGAAATAGCTCAGCTGGGAAAGCGTTAGAGTGAAGATCCCCTTTCCCTTTCCTCCTTTCCCCGTTCCTGTCTCTTGTTCCCTATCTATCTGAAAAAGATAGCCCTAAAGCTACCTGTCTATCTTTTGTTTTACTCTAATATATATATATGCATATATATTATATAATATCTAGCTATTTCATATGCATATAATAGTGTTTATAGCATATATGAGTTATTATGTATTATATTATGTATAATTACATATGATATGTTTCATATATAAACATTTTAATTATTGTCCTACAATATTAAATCATCTAACAATTTAGTTGAAATAAAGTAGCACAACATTTTCATTGAATCATAAAGGAAGGAGCTTCTGGTCTTTTCATAAAAGAAGAAGTAATTTTAAAAATTAAGAAACATTTGCTATCTTATGAGTAAGGAAATATAAATAATATCATTGAAGTATGGATAATGACATCCTTGAAGAATAGCTTTACATAAAATTAATTGTAAAAATATATAAGCAATAATAAATGATGCCAATAAATTTCAATCCTTCATATGCTGTTTATGGTATTAAAAAGGACCATAATTTGTGAGAAACTAATTTCACAGTATATTAATACAACCAGTGCCATAATCCAATTATCTTATATCTGGTTACCTATGAAAGAAATTTTAATAGAGCCCTTTTTGTTATTGATAAAATATTGAAAATATGTCTGATGTTAACCTATGGTTAAATAATTGACCATATACATAGTATTAAAGCACTAATTCAGATATAGGTTGATAAGTATATAAAGGCTGTATTCCAACATGGAAGAAAATCTATAAGCTAATGTTAGGCCAAGAAAGTTTTGTGCATACTGTAAGTATAGATATTTAAGAATACGTATAGGAAAATTAGGGAATGGTACTCAAAATAACAGCTGATGTTTTGGAGTATGAGAGTTTGCTTTCTTACCAAACTGTTTTGTTGTGGGATGACCCTGTTAACACTATTTCATGATGCTTATGTCAAAAGACAGGCAGGCTTTGGATGTGGTGGTACATGCCTGTGGTTCCAGCATTTGGGAGGCTGAGGCAGGAGGATCATTCTGAGGTCAAGGCCAGCCTGAACTGCATATGGTGACCCTGTCTCAAAAAACACAACAACAACAACAACAACCTATCAAAACAACTGCAAGTTCTGCAACTTTTAAAAGCTTAGCATTTAAGATTTTATTTATTTATTTACTGAAGTACTGGGGAATGCCTGGCAAGCACTTATTCTACTGACGTATCTCCCCAGTCCCCAGAATTTGTAGATTATAATAAACTAATCCTTGATAAAAATAACTTCAATAGAATGTCTTTGTTTCTAAACTTTCATGAAAATACATAGAAAGAAAGAAAAAATAGTGAAGATAAATGAGACCAGGACTACCTGTTTCTCTTGGGAAGGTTGACTTGCTATTGGAATTGTTAGTGACCACAGGCTCCCTTGATTTTATGGGTTTCCGCATATTTGATATAGAAGCTAGAAAATATTTTATAAACACATCCACACAAAAAATCTTATAGGATATGCACTGATGCTTGTGAGAAGTCTGATGTTTGAAATAAGGAGGAAGTCAGCCCAGAGGCAGATGGGAAAAGTCACAGCTGAAATCTTTTTTTGCTGGAGTAATTTTAAAAGCTTTTGAGCCTGCCAACTAGCTCAGCTGATTAAAGCACCTGCAAGGAGGCGCAGGGGCCCAGGGTTCGATCCTTGGGCCTGCCATGCGGGCCCCACCCCTGGGGCGTGCTGAAATGGTGATTGAGACTGGGCATGGTGGCATGCACCTGTAATTCCAGCTCTTGGGAGGCTGTAAACAGGAAGATCACTGCAGTGAGCCAGCGGGTCAGTCAACGAAGGTCACCTGGGAGAGTAGTGGGAAATGGAGGAGGGGACAAAGGACAGGAGATGCGAGAAATGAAGACAAGACAGGATTCTGATCAA
>NDGM010960990.1:0-13245 GCA_002564305.1 Octomys mimax
CTCACTGGGTCTGGGCTAGGACTGGGTCTGGGTGTTCCCAGAACGTGGCAGAAATTCCTACTCAGTGGGCAGGGTGGGGGAGGTGCTGCGGAGTTGTGGGGGGCATCCCAAGGGGGTGGAAGACGGTCTCACCCATGCTTCACCTGTGCTGGGACCTGGAGTTGGTCCCGCTGGCGCAGGGTAGCTGGAATCTCTCCCACACACTCACTGGACCTGGGCTAGGACTGGGTCTAGGGGTTCCCAGAACGTGGCAGAAATTCCTACGTGGCGGGCGGGGTGGGGGAGGTGCTGCGGAGTGGTGGGGGGCGTCCAAAGGGGATGGAAGACGGTCTCACCCCCGCTGCACCTGGGCTGGGACCTGGAGTTTCTCTCATCATTTTTATTATCACTTTTGTCACCACCATCACCAGCACCACCTTCACCACCTCCATCACTTCTATCACCACCATCACCACCATCACCATCTTGACATCAACATCTCCTTCACCTCTACAACCCTTATCTTCACCATCCTAACACTCACATAGACTTCACACCAAGCATTCTTCACATGGAACCTCAATTTGATTGTACCAACAACCCACACGTAAAGTACCACTGCTATCTTCATGCCCAAAAAAGAACACTTAAAATCAGAAAGGCTGACTGTCTTGCCCGAGGTCACCCAGCCAGTAACTCCAGGGCCTAACTGCTGGCTCAGGCCTCACACTCTTCTCGAACAGCGCATTCACACTGCCAGTGGCACCTCTGAGATTCCCGTCAATCAATAGTCCATGAAGGGTTTAGTGGTCCAGCTGTGTCTTGAGGCCCCTTGTTTAGTTCAATTCCTTTAATTGCTAGATGGAGGAAAGGCTCTGGGATCCTTGGAAGAATGGTGTTAGCTCTGGGCAGAGGCTCTTTTCAATTGATGAAAAGGAAGAATTTCAGTAATGAGTTGTCCCCATGGTAAGCACAATACTACACTTGTGTAACTTGTGTATGGGTAAGTGCCTCAAACATAATTTAATTTTCATTTACTGAAAGGTTTATCTCCCCTCTATCCAAGAATAAGTTCACCAGTTACCCTGCTACTCTCCAACACACGCCACACACATACACACATACACACACACGTGCGCGTGCGCGCACACACACACACACACACACACAGAGCCCAGACCATTTCAATAATAAACTATATATATATATATATATATATATATATATATTTTTTTTTTTTTTTTTGGAAACAAGCAACCCTAAATCTGGGATTCGCCCTGATGAGATGTGTGCAGAGGCGTGCCTGCATTGCAGCTCCTTCTTTCAGCTCGCTACAGACCGCATGCAGGCTGGACCTGCTCTGAGGGCAGGCAGCATCTCCTCTTCTACTTACAAGTTACAGATTTGTCTAACTGGACAGAGCGGCCTAGCCATCCTCTTAACAACAGCTCTCATGAAATTCTGTGAGTCAAATGTAGAAGACTCTTATAAACCATGTTTAGTTTCGAGATCAGCTGTCCTTATAAGAATGAAGAAGGCTAGCACAAACGTGAGACTGAAATTACTCTCTGAGGTGTTAAGCACTTGCATTTAGTTAAATACATTACTGAGTGCAAATAATCTGCCCTGTGGGGGAAACTAGCTGCCTTGGGAGAAACACTCACCGAAAACAAATTCTGTCCTCACATTTAGGGCAGTGGTTATCTTTTGCACACAAGGTATGGATTAATATCTGATATCATGTGAGGAACCTTCATCAGGCAGCCACTAGGCTGGGGCAGTTTAAACTAACCAAGCACCACATAAGCAGGGACATAAGCTTGGGAGAATGGCATTAGCTCTGGGCAGAGGCTCTTTTCAATTGATGAAAAGGAAGAATTTCAGTAACCAGTTGTCCCTGTGGTAAGCACAATACTACACTCATGTAACTTGTGTATGGGTAAGTGACTCAAACATAATTTTCCTTCACTGAAAGGTTTATCTCCTCTCTATCCAAGAATAAATTCACTAGTTACACCATCTATTCTCCAACACACCACACCACACACACACACACACACACACACACACGCATGCACACACACAGAAACCACCAGCCCCTCACTGGGACTTTTCCTTCTGCCCAAGCGTGTTTTCTCAGTTCTATCCACACCAGGGCCACACATGCTGTGGGATCTCCCCATCTCTCATAGTTCTGAGGTCTGCCTTTTCATAAATTGTCCTTTGCGCAAATAAACTTGTGTGAACGTGTTAAATTTATTTCTGTGAAGCTTTCTCTTAACAGAGAGAATTGACTTCATGCCAGCACACCAATGAAAGCCTCTCTACAGAAAGCAACAAGAAACAAGAAAACCCTCCTAAGAGTGAGCTCTTGTAGCTGGCATGAGGCAAAACACCTTCTCCTTCACCTTGTGAATCTCCCTTCTAGGCAGCTTAGCTCTGTGACAGGAGCTAAGCAGAAAATAAAAACAGCCACCTTAGTGACTTGCAAGTGACCACTTTTCTGTGCTTTTCTTTTCTCTTTAGCTACCAGGGGAGATGCGTCAAGGAGAGATTTTGCAAGGTGCTGTGGCAGCTGGGCTCCGGTCAGGGCCAAGGGATCGGCAGGCCACACTTTGGAGGTGGCTCCTCATTTCAAGGAGGCAACTTTAGGAAGCCAAGGCCTTTCCACACACCCTTCCCCTCCTTTGTACTTTAATAAGCAGGCTGGGCAGCACACCTGCTCAATGTCCCAGAGGGTCTGGCTCCAAAGCATGGCATCAAAGGAAGCTTTTCTCACTGAAGTGGCCCCAACTTGAGGCATTTAATCCAGAAAGTCTGGCTTTATTTGTTTTCCAGTTCTCCACGAACAGGTGAAAGGCAGCAAACAATTGTCCAAAGTTGGCGGGTGGAGAAGGCCGGAACAGGCCTGGTGGGCTGCTTCCTCCCTCAAGCCTGGGGTTGTCCTTGAGGGAGGTGCAAGAGGGTCTGAAGTCCTCCCCTCTGGCAGCCCTGTAGCTCAAGCCAGCTCTGAACTATCCAGGAAATCAAGGCGAGTCCCAGTGCTACAATGGCCCCCTTGTGACAGTAGGCTGCTCTGTTCAGTGTCTGGCCAGGCCAAGAGCATTTCCTGGAGCCCAATCATGCCCGTTCTGCACAAGGCCCTCCCCCCATGGCCATGTGGCCCAACCATGCAGTCATCCACTTGTCAGCTGATGGGCAGACTCACTGCTGTTGCGGGACTCCGGGACTTCAGGGTAAGATTTACCTCCTGGGCTTTGAGTGACAGAGGTCATTCTGGTTTGACACATGTAGTTCTAGGGGCCAACTGTCTCTTCTCTTTATTATTCCTCCAGTGTTTGAGAGGAGGTGAACAAACAATGGCCAGGGATAATGGTAGAATTTCAAGGTCTAAGCAAAACCCAGCCTTAACTGAGGAACTTTCTTCTACCATGACAGTGCAGTTGGAAATTATTTTTATTTTGGCATACCTAAGAAAATGATTTGCTATGACCCAATATTTCTGGTTTTCTTTGACCGTCCCACTTCCCAGAATAATACCTCGTGAAGGAATGTGAGAAAGCTTTGTGGCAGGATATCTATAATGTGTTATATCTGGTTGTGTTAACTCTTTGTCCATTAATTTTTGTGGATTCACAAATACCAGAGACCATGCCACTTTCAGAAGCCACCCAGCTTCAGCTGAATGAGGTTAGAGCTTCAAGAGAGAAAGTGATTTACTCAAGACCCCTGAGAGGGCAGGAATGTGTAGACATCAATACTTCCAAACTCCCTTCAGGTATTTGCCACCTGTGATGTGATTCCTCACCAACTAGGGAAGGAGCTACAATAGCCACTTTTCATCCACGGAGTGGTCAGTGGCTTGGTAGTGGACTATGCATGCAAGAATCACTGGAAGTGTGCAGGGACAAAATAAGCTTCAATGTCCTTTGTTTCTCTTGCTAGCATATATACTTTTTTCCAAATAATTTATTTTTATATACCAGGCACAGTTTTACATACAACAGGAGACAGAAATAGAGTGTATTTCCAATTTAAGGTTGATCCAGGATGGGTCATGGTTAGAATTTATTGCAAAGGGAATTGGAAACACATGTTTGAAGTTACCCAGCCAAAACTCACTGCTCATTTCAGATGCCTTTGTGCCAGGTGTGCACACAGTCCAGGACCCCCTTGCTCATGGAGAGAACCATCACACATCGAGACAGAAGCTGAAGCCTAACGTACGTCTCCACAGTAGATAATTATCTAATTTTCAAAAAGAAAATGAGCATCAGATTTTATTTATCAGAATATCTTATATAATATGGGAATTGAATGCTTTAGCATTGAGCTAAGGTAAAACATAGAGACGGGAATATGAATTCACGTGTTTGACTTGGTGAAGTGTGACAGACAGAGTCATTCGTATCAGCGACACTGTGATGAGGAACTATGGGTGCAGCCTCGTTCAGGCACTAGTACTGCCCTAAGTCCTAGCTCTGAGCAGGCACTAACTGCCCTATGGCCTCATACACCCCCCCCCCGCCATTTTCTGGTGCTGGGGGTTGAACCCGGTGCTTTCATGCTGAGATACATCCCCAGTCCTTTATCTATTCATTTATTTTGAGGCAGGATTTTGCTAAGTCATGGAGTGGCCCAGGTTGGTCTCAGTTATGGATCTTTCTGCCCCAGCCCCCCGCAGTACTGGGTTTATAGGTGTGGACCACCAAGGCCAGCTGGTGTCTCCTATTGCCTACTTCTTGTAAATGTGACGATGGTAACACCCAGGCAGAAACTCAACCATGGGCTCTCGAGAATCATTCGCATTACGGCGTCGACTTCCAGGGGCTCATCCATTCTGCGCCTACGTCAGGACTGAGCAATGTACAGCGTCATCTTAAGATTTCTTATCGTATTGAGTTCTTTGTAGACAATTTTAACTCAAAGGGGACAAAGTGGTCTTCTACAGACATATTCCACCAAGGAAAACTACCAGCTTCTAGTGTAGGGTACAGGTTCCCCAAATCTCCGACACTGCAGACAGTAGTCACACATCTCTGTGTCCCATGCGTGTGTGCGCGTGTGTGCATGCGTGTGTGCATGCGTATGTGTCCCACTGTCCTTCTGCCAACAGTTTCCTCTGAGCCCTCCAATGGCTCTGCGCTGGAGCTGGCAGTCAGAAGCACTAGGGCTGCATGGGCCAGTCGGAACGAAAGGCTGAGTCACTGCGACATTAGCAAATGGCAGTTTGTTCCCCACAGCACTGTCCCTCACCTGGAGCCAGGCAGCCAAGCCTTTTCCCAATCCGATGTGTCTGACCTGTCACCAGTTACAGTCCGTTTCAAGCCCTTCTATATGAAATGCCATCTCGTCAGAGGGAGGACACCTGTTCCCAGCAGGAGGGCGGCTCACCAGCTGCCAAGTCCTGGGCCGCAGTGTCTAGAAACAGAAGATCTCTCCATCTGGAGGGCGTCTGCCACCATGACTGGTGGCCAGGCGTGGACTGCCAACCGTGGGCGCCGGGATGAGGCCCATAAGGTTGCGGCAAGGCTGCTAGGAATCAAGTCCTTACCTTCTTTAAAATTTTTAATTTCTATTCGCACATATTTGCGAGTATGCATGATGGCTCCACGCAGTGCGGGCAGTCAGTGCGTGTGCACACACACCTTAGTTCCTCTCCTGCCCCCTCTCCTCCTCTCCCTTCCTCTCTTGCTTCTCCACCCACCTGCAGAAGACGTAGTTCCCTGGGAGTGGATTCTAATGGGTTCCTGGCACTGTGCCTTTAAAGTTAATTTTCTCCCCTGGAGAAGCAATGACTTGCTGGGGATCTCAGCGAAGTACACTGACCTCTGGCTCTGCTTTCTCCTTCTCTGACCCCAGTCATAGCTGATTTACTTCTTGCAGCCTACTTGGTGTTTGAGGAAACATTTTTTTAAAATTAATTTTCATTTTCTCTCCCAGAAATCAACTCCTATTTGGGGCCCAGCCTTCCTTCGAAGCAGGAGAAGCCAATGTTCTGCTCCTGGCTTCAGCTCGCTGCCCCAAGGCCCAGTGAGCTGGGTGCCCACCCCTGACCTCCTGCCCCAGGAAGGCAGCTGATAAGCCCGGCCCGCTGTAGCCTGCAGGTCTCGGAGCCTCCCTTTCTAGCTGCTGCATGACTCTTCGAGTCTGAGCCTCCAGCTGGTTCCTGGGCCCGCCTTCTGACACCAGCCTTTCCCTTGTGGCTGGCAATGATTGCGCCCACGGGTTCTAGCTCCCTGCTCCTCGGAGGCATGGGGAAGCTAAGGCTTAGCTTCAGTACTTCTGTCTCTTCCGGGCTTTGCTCTACATGCGTAGAGACAGTTTTCAGATGGAGGCCTTTTTTCTAATTGCACCATGGAAAATATACACCCATAACAAGAGAGAAATTTAATTAAAAATTTAAAACTATTTTTCAAGACCGCTGTTCTCTGTGGAAACTCATTTAACAGAACTGTAAGATTCAGCTAGGGACTTGGGCTAAGCTACCCGGTGTAATGTGCTGCAACAGCGTAGTGAGAAAGAAAAACTCTACACTGTCTCAAGGCCTTCTATAAACTGGCAAGGTGGAACACAAACATGATGTACTGCTATTTTAATTGACCCGAGGAATTAAATCTTTAAAAACTGTCTAACTACCCTTGGTTTCCAAATTGAGCATAATCCCCCACAACAGAGATCATCAACTCCAACACAAATCCCTCCGCCCCTGTGGAAGCCCAGTACTGATCTCTCCCTCAAATTTATTTTCTCAGCAGGTAAATAACCTCCCCTGGGTTCCATTTTTGTATCCTATTTAATTAAAACAATAGTCATCACCAACTAATCTCGCTCACTCCTAACAAACGACTGTGTTCTCACCAGTCTGGTTTGTTTACTTGCATTTCCACCTCAAGGGAAAAGGAAAGGATGAGACAAGGTGGGAATGGGCTTGAGGCGCAGAGGGGGCTGTGTGTAAGAAAGCCGAACTGCCAGGGGAGTCAGCTCCATTTGGCCATAAAGCATTTTCCCCTGCAAGCTCAGGAAAGATTTCCAATTATTTACAAGCAGATAACATTGTGTGGCTCTCTCTGTATTACAGATAAGTCACCAGAAAACAGCCAGTCTGACAAAATTGCCCACCAGCCCATGACTGTACAGCTAGCTAAACACCCTCCATGGACCTGGGCTCCCGCCAGGATTCCAGGAATCAGGACGCCAGAAGCAGGAAAAGGCTGCTGCCATCGGTGCCCCTGCTAGGGCAGTGGCAGCAGCCTGGGACGTGCGTGCTGTTCGCTTTCTTTTACGAAAAAGTGATATTAAATATGCCAGTTGTTTTCTTTCAAAGCTAAAACCTCAGTATTCTGGTTTCACTGCAGTGTTGGAACTTGGTTATAAATAAGTGGGCTTTGGGCTGTGGGCTCTGAAAGGTTCGTCGTTACGGGGCTATGGCAATTGGAGGACTGTTTGCAGGGTGTGTGGGGGTGAGGTGAACATCCACGAAGAGCTGAAGCATAAACGAATGTTCTAGGCCCTCTAATTGTAGATGAGCATGTTATTACGAGCTGTCCAGGGACAGCTCAGCCTAGCAATCACTACAGAAAGGCCTTTCTTCTGGCTCAGATTTTGAGAGTGAAAAGTTTTTTTCTTCATCTTAATGTAGATAAATTCCTATTGTGCTATGGTCCAGTTGGGGAGCAATTCAGCCGTGCTATGCCCGAGACTTTGAGACAAAATAAGTGATTCTAGTTTAGTGGCACATACTCAAAATCTTACCAAGCAACATTTTTGAAAGGTTATCTTTCACTTTCCTCCTCCCCGGGATGTTGCTCTGCAGATGCCGACAGAGGCCGACATCAGGTCTGTGTCTGGGAGCTCTTGGGACGCTGCAAAAGGAACCCCAAACTGAAAACTACCAAAGCAGATATAGTTTAAATATTTGCACGGAAGATATTAGCTCCTTCAACATAGACAAAACAATTTAACAAAACTGACTATCCCCAACATAATTAAAGGACTTTTTTTTAAATGTGAAATTACTGTCACTTGTAAGTATTATAATCTACTAGCGGGACAAAAGTTTAAAATTATTTGCTTCTTGCTATCTTCTCCCAATCCTGTTAGTTCATCTCTGTAATTATATCTATAAATAAACTCACTTGGGGATAATGCCAGGAATCCAAATTGCAGAGAGATCCGGCCACAGGGACCGTCAGTATTTTCTCCATTTCTACTTGTTCTTTTTGTATATTTAGTACAGGGTTTACAGGGTCTCATTATACAGATCAAACTCATAGTGATTCTCCTGTTTACAGCCTCCCAAGCACCACCACACCCAGTCTCAATCGCTGTCTCAGCATCCCCCCGAGGCTGGGACCAGCAAGGCATGCTGGGATCAAATCCCAGTCCCTGTACCTGCCCAAGCAGGTGCTTTTGTCTACTGAGCTATCTGCCGGCCCGCTAGATGTTCTTAATGCCATTTGAGCCACAAGCCATCCTCAGAGTCTAATCCATGGGGCAGTCACCTGAAGGCCCTGGACTTTGCATACAAGTGGATATTTTGAGCGCCCACTTTAGACCTTCACTGTCAGTGTGTCAGCCCTGGATTCCTGGGACCTGCATGTATTCTAGTGCTGGTGTAGCTTAGGGTGGGTTTGCAGAAATGTACAAGACCCCCGAGCTCACCAAGGATGATGGGGGTACTGAGGCTGAGTGCAAGTGTAACTGAGGCCTGGCCCATGAATGCCACTCTGCACACCTTCTGGAAACTCCACCTTATCACGTCCCCATTTTCACTGCTTTTCTCATGTCACTGGGTCCACCTGAATGGCTCTCAGTGAGTGGGAACCACTAGGGATATTTTAAACTGCTAGTCTTTTAAGTCTTTTTCTTTTTTTTCTCCAGCTGGTCCTGATCCAGAGAGGAAGCCCAGAGCAGGCACTCGGAAAGCAAGAGGCCCTGCTGTCTCATTCTTAGGGGGCCTTGGTGTCACCAGCCTGGGGGAGTAAGCATGCTTCCTCCAGAGAAGCACCTGGGCTGTTCCTCAGAGAACCCTGGCAGTAGGGCTGACAGTGGAGGGAGGAGCAACTAGAGCGGAGATGGGGTGGAGGGAACTGGAAATCTGGGCCCAGGGGACCCCACTCTACGTACACTGCCCTCACACTGTCCCCGGCAGAGCATAGAGAAGTCACAGGCTGAAGTCTTGTCCCGAGGTGAGTAGAAGCTCAGAGCCTCCTGGCTCCTGGGAATATGTTGCTCTTGAGAACTTGAACATGGGTTGGTCTTCCTCTCCTTCCTCACTCCTGACTCCTACTGCTTGAATTCAGAGAAACAAACAAAAAAAAAGCTATCATCAAGGACTTCAAAAACGCTCAGGCCCTTCCATGGAAGAGGGCTGAGCAGCAGTCTCCAGACGCCCGCACTGGCTGAGCCCTGGGAATGTTTACAAGGAGAGAAACCCTCGCATAGCATCTTGAACTCTGCTTTTCTACACTGCCCCCTACCACGGGGCACCCTGGCCACAAGCAACCCAGACACAGGAGCAGCCTTGGCTGAATGACCTCCTTGAATAAAGCAAGAAGCAGAAGGCAGCAGGTAAACTCTAACACAGCACACATGCTTGTTATTACTTTCATTACCTTTGAAGTAATTAGGACACTCATAGATGACACCATTTGTTAATTTCCTCTTTCATGGAGAAAGGCCCTGTGTGTCTATGGCCTTAGTATGTCAAAAACAAAAACAATGTCTAACCTAGGAAAGTTACCCTTTGTTCTGGCATTTGTTTTGCTTTTGAAGGTTACACTGCATATCATAAAGAGAGATTTGGGGCACCGCTGGGATGTTATTTATTCTTCTCATTCCCTTCCTCCCGACTGAAATCCTTCAAAGCCCAGGACAAATGTCACCTTCATAAAGTCTTCTCACAGCCCTTTCTTCCGCCAAAATTAACAGCTCATCGCTCTGTATCCCACAGGCCTGCAGTTTGTGCCTCTCTGTAGCATTTCCAGCCCTGTGCTCTCTGCGATGGCGTTCCACAGGCTGTCTCCCCACCCAGGGAGCACTTTCGGGATGGCCTGGCTGTGCCGTCCCTGCTGCAGCACAAGGCTGGGGGGCGGGGAATGGTTTGCAGGTAGCCAGGGCTGTGAGGCATCCACTAGATTGACGCTTGCAGTCCTAAACAGAAGTCATAACTGGCAGGCCACAGAACGGAAATACCTTTAACGCTCTGACATAATGGCATATGGGCAAATTTCATATAAAACGTTGGCCTCCCGGCATCTCCCAAGGCTATAATTGGCTGCCTCTTTGGTGTGGCCGATCTCTCCCTTTCTTTCGTTTTCCACAGTTGCTTTTCAATCACTGACGGTACCCGCTAGCTTGCTGCAGGCACTGTTTTCACGCAGAACTTGCTCCCTTACCTTCTTTGATATTAGTCAGGACAAAATGCCTGTATGTGTGCTACAGTTTGGGTGAAAAACTCTTGCCAAGAGTCTCACATGTTCAGAGGTGGGGCATTTGGGAGAGGACTGGGTCCTGGGGCATCGTACTCATCAGTGCATTAACCTGCTCATGAGCCCAGAACCAAACTCACGACTAGGGAGCGGGTCCTGGGTGGAGGAGGAGCAGCACCGGGTGTGACCTGAAGGCTGTCCTTGTCCCCAGCCCTTCCTCCCTTCAGCTCTCCCATCGCTCTTGGATGCCATGGGGCAAGTTACTTTCTTCTGCTGCACCCATCCACCAGGATGTTTGTGCCGCGCAGACAGCTAACCATGGACCGAACCTTCGGCAGCCAGGAGCCCAAGGAGCCTTTGCTTCTTTAAGCTGTCTGGGTCGGCTATGCTGTCCAGCTGACTGAAGACGCTGATGCCTCAGTCTGACTGCTCTGAGTTCCCTCAGCTTGCCCGTTACCACATCTCCCTCCATACTCATCTCTACAAGTCCCTACAGAGCTTGTGAACTGGCCATGTTTTCTCTGCCACAGGCCTGTGTCCCCACTTCCTTCTGCTTTTCTCCTATTTCCTTTTCGGATGCCACCAGGCTGGAAGATGCTTGTGCAGTGGAGATGCTTTCCAGTGTTTATGTCCGGTCTCTTGGCAATGAGACTCAACTGCGACTGTTCTGCCTTTCTCTGGAAGCTGCGATACCATGCGGTGCTCGTATGTCCTCTAATTATCTGGCTTTTCTACCTTCGATCCCTCAGGTACTGGGGATTGAGCCCAGGACCTCAGGCAGAGACAGGATCTTGCTCAGTTGCCCAGGCTGGGCTTCTTGGATCTGCCTGCCTCAGCCTTTTGAGTAGACGGGATTACAGATATGTGTCAATCTTCTCAGGTCTGTTTCACTTGGTCCAAATCAATTTCTTATATATTTTCTTCTACCACTTTGCAAATATTTGAGCTCTGTGAGACCGAGTTCCAGGCTTCTTTTTAGGTCATTCTATCTATTTCTCCTAAAAATGTATACATACCTTCTACTTCAATTCTTTCTCACATGACAGTGAAGTATCTATAGCTGGGGCCTTTCTCCTGAGTTCTAGGCCATCTAGATCACGATCTACTTGCCATGTTGTCTGGGTTGTCTGAAGGACATCTCAAGGATAGCTTTTCCCATGCTAAATTTGAACCCTCGCCCCAACTGGTGCTCTTCCAGGATTATGCAGCTCAGTAAGCAGCCCAGTCATTTAGATACACAAGTGGGCAAGGGTGAATCATCTGCCTTTCTGATCCCCCTATCTGATGACAGCCATCGCCCAGCCTTGAATTTCTGCCTCTTGTACACCTGGAGTCGGTGCATTTCTCCACCTACATCATTCTATCTGGTCTACGCTACTCTTCACTATCACCTGAGCTACTTAGGTGATTTGCCAGACGGCCTCCAACGGGTCATTTCCGACACAAAGCTGGAATAATCTAACTGCAAGATGGCCATGCTTAAAGCAACCCTTTTGGCTGTGCCTTGGCCTGGGAAAAAGGACCAGATTTTCTTTTTTTCAGACGAGTTTTCACTTTGTTGTCCAGACTGTCCTCAACATCACGGCAATCCTCCTGTTTCAGCCTCCTGAGTGCCAAGTGTCGCAAGGGCAGATTCTCATCAAGGCTCTGCATGGTGGCGCAGCCTCTGCCCATCTGCCTGGCCTAGCCCACTGGTACTTTCTTGCTATTCCTGTGAACTCAGTACTCCAGTCTTCTGCAGAAGTGTGGATGCTGCCTGCAGGTTCCTTCCCTGTACAGGATCTTTGTCTGCTCTCTATATTGGGACCGTGTTCCTTGATTTCCTAACTCTGTCTCTTTATCTAACTATTTCTATTTCTTTACTGTCATCTCAGACATTACTTTTTATGAAAGTCTTTCTATTAACATGTTCTTCCTATAATGGAATTAATTATAGTTAGTAATTATAAGTTCATTTTTGTGAATTTGATTAATGTCTTCTTCTCATACTGTTCTTGCTCATTATTTCCTTAGAAATCTCTCTAGCTCCTCCATACTGTAGAGAATAAATAATTATTATAGAGGGCTAAAAGTATGCCTTACTAATTTTACTGATCAGAAATATCTTAGCCCAACCTGACCAGTACCTTCTTATAATTCATCAAACCATTTTCCATTTCAAATAACACCACATATAAATTGTCTCTAGAAGAAAGTTATACCAATGTCTTATTGACAAGAACAGATTTCTGCATAGGTGGTTTGATAGCATCTTTGCTCACACCTTAAATTTTAAAATTATTTTGCAGCTTCAGAAAGGAAAATGTCAAAAATGGATGGCTAATGGCAGAATATTTAAATTGCTCTGTAAAACCATCGAAGGGAAACTGGGAACAATATTTTGATTGATTTAGCACAACAAACAAATTGCACTGATATGCTTCTAAATTGCTACTATCATGATCTTTAGCAATTGTATAGTACAAATCATTAGGCAATCAAGCACTCAATATACCGTGTGGGCTCCGACAAAAGATAGGCTAGCTATGATAATTAGGCAAGAGTCTGATCATTATGTGAAAATGGGAGCAGGGCTTCTACGATGCTGTGGTTACCCATGGCTGTTTTGGTCCTCTCACGTGCACTAGCTGCTCTTCTGTTACTGGACCTGTCCCCAAGGCACTGATGCATTCTTAGAATCATGTTGCATTTCTATGTTGGAAATATAAAAAGTATCATGAAGGAGGTCTAGACTTTTAAAAGTAGATTTCGTGGTATCATTAATTTATACTTTCAATCACTCTTTTCTCTTCCCAATCTGTTTGCCCAGGAACGGCAAAACACTCTCTCTCTC
>NDGM010961012.1:0-17538 GCA_002564305.1 Octomys mimax
TTATGATCCTCCTGCCTCAGCCTCCCAGACTGCTGGGATCAGAACAAAGAGCACCAAGGCTGGGGCCAAGGGATGGGAGGCTTCCCAGGAGGATCATAGCCTCTCTGTCTCCCCTCCATTCCAAAGTCCCTCAAATATTCCAGAAACACCTGACAGCACATGTCTGGGCCAGGAATAGATTGGCCATTCAGTTGTCCTCACAGAACTGGTACAGGCCATCTGGTGGCCCACGATTAGGCAGACACCACCATGGAGTGCTAGGGAGATGCCGCCCTGGACCATGTGCCTCTGTGCAGACATGGCCCAGACCTGTGCAGACTGATCTCCAGGAGATGCTGCAGTGGTCGCCTCACCTGCAAACAGTGCACTGCAAGGACACCCGTGCCACAGGAGGCCTGGCTGACACTGCTCTGCTCAACAAATGGGAGCTTCCAAACATCAGGATAAAGGAAAATCTCAGGCAAATCCTGCCTACCACCAGGCAGAGCCAGGCGCTCCAGGCAGGTTTTGCTGCATGGGTACTAGAGAGGAGGTACAAGCCCTGGGCATCACCACACCTGACCACAGGGTCACCTGGACCAACGCGACCATTATTCTGCTGGGCACTCTGAACACCCCGTCCCCATCTCGTGCAGCTGCCTGGTGTACCTCAATGGTCACTGAAGCAGGGCCAGCAAGTCCTGGGCAGGGGACACTGCCCCTCCCTGGGCCCAAGGAAGCACTGCCCCGTCATGGCTCCTCAGCAAAACCCCAGACGGTGCTCTGCCCTCACCACCAGAAGAGGAAGGCGATGGGTCCTGCTGGCTGGCGTGGCTAACGCAGCAGGGCCAGAGAAGCTGTGTGCTGGTCCTCATCCTTCGTGTTGCTCAACAAGGAGTGCGGGTTATGAAGCAGAGGGTGCCCATTAGTAGAGCTCACAGGCTGGAAGGTCTCTGTGCAACCTGGCTCCAGGAGTGAATGCAACACAAGCCCTCAGACACTCTGACGACAATGATAGGACAAAACATGGCTCCAGATAATGAAAACAGCCAGCAGCTCAGGAAGAAGAGGCTTCCAATGGAAGGCCTGTCCCTCCTGACACAGGGCACCTCCTGCAGCCCTAACCCTCGAGGCACACACGACCACCAGCACCAAGCCTGCCACCCTTGACTGCATACGGCGGAGCAATGCCAGACACAGCTTAGCCCCTGCTCCCAGCACCACATGCGGCCCTTTAAGGTCAGCCTGGGACGCACTGCTAATGGCAGCTGGCACGAGGTAGTCGTGGACGCATGGCTTCTTTCCCAGCATCACCTCAGCTCAGTGTCCCTGGTCCTGAAACTGAGAGCAACACAGGCTGTACAACCGGGAAGATGGTAGCCCTCATGGGTTCTGATGCCAGCTGCCAACCGAAGCAGTCTGTTCCCACACGGCACAGGGCACTGCGCCCCAGGTGCTCGCTTCCCGTGCACCTGCTCAGAGGCTCTGAAGCTGTAGCCCCAACACCCTCCCAGCACTCACAGGACTGCACACTGGCTCTGCAGGCTGAGGCCTGGTCCTCTACTGAGATATGCATGTCTGCATCACGAGGTAGGCATCATGATTCAGGCCCTGCCCCACACCCTCTTGAGACCCGACTCACTCTCCCCAGAGTGCACCCAGGATGCACCACCATGGTCCATGCCCATGAAGGCCCTGGGTGAGCAGGCAGGAAACCCCAGTGCCCTTTTCCTCTCACCATCTTTCTCTGACAGGGAACGGAGCTGGCAGAAGGGCCCTCTGGGACAGAACACTGCATGGCGGACCAGACAGGAAAATACCCCCTCGACACAATATCAGTCATGGTCTGGGGACTTCACAGACACACTCCGAGAGCATGGCCACACGGACAGGCCAAGTCCTAAGGACACAGGACACACTGCAATGTCCCCTCTGACTTCCACCTGTGTCCATCCCCAAACACCATAATCAAAGTCCCTCACCTATTTAGGGTTTCCTACCATCTACCCTAAGTGAGACCTCTACTTTTCTCTGGAAATACAAGTTCTAAGAAAAAGGCCTCTTGGTTTTCATCTTATTTTCAAAGACTGGGCAGAGAGAAAGTACCAGACAGCAGAGGTCACTCTGGAGGAAACATCCCAGTCTGGTCACTGTCCAATAGGACACAATGTGCTTCCCTCAGCCAGCACCTGGGGAATACCTAGGAGGGCAGGAGCCATGTGAACACAGGTCTGGCCCACTGGCTGTGTTCTGGGAAGGAGATAGCAGGCAGCCATGGATCCCACAGTGGAAAGTGCTGGACACCAGAGCAGCTACAAGAGAGGAGCCAGGCAGCAGGGGCTGGGAGTCTGAGGCGGTAATGGCCTCCAGGAGTGCGCAGCTAGCCCTGCAACAGTTTCCATCACCACATGGCACAATGACAACAGTGCAAGGGCCTCAGAGTGGGGTCCCTGCTTCCCTGCCCCACAGGGCTCCTTCTCTTACCCACAGGGCCCTGGCACTGCACTCCTAGCAGCCACCCCCCAGCAGCAGTGGGTACCACCCCCAAGGATGACCTCAGGGTATCTGGCCCTGCTGTCTCCTGGGTCTTCCTCTTTCACAGGAGGCCCATGTATCTCAAGTTCTCAAGTTCTCCTTTTCGGAGAACCTGCCTCAGGTAAAACTCTTCCACACACAAACAAGCAGACATCTTTGCAAGCTCCTGTGCAGACTTCCAACTTCTGGCTGGATCGAAAGTTCCCCTGTCATCACTTCCTTCTTCTGTTTCTCAGAAAGGAGGCCCCTCTGTGGGCCACCTCTTGGGCTCAACATGTCACTCATGAAGATGTGACACAGGTGCCAGGAGCACAGAGCTCCTGGGTGCAGGAGAAGCACAGGGAGAGGCAGCCACGGAAGCCACTCCTCCACCAGGGGCTTGGGGGACAGGAAGGGTGGGAGGGGAGAGCATACGGGTGACCCACTATCTTTACAAGGGCAAGGGACAGCTGGGAGGGGACGGTCTGGCCCAGAAAAGCACGACGTCCTAAAGGCACTGGGGTCTCACTACAGGAGTGTGAGTCAAGAGAGAAGCACACGGCCTGCCAGGAAAAGGGAAAGAGACACTAGGCATTACCAGAAGAATGCTTCTCAAATCTGCCTTGCCCACTGAGCCTCACCCCACTCTGCCACCTCTACCAGTCCCCCCAACCACAAGGCCTGCTCCCAAATAGAAAACCCAAGCTTCTAAAGGAGACAGGCCCTCACCTGAGCAGCTCTTCACCAGCTCAAGGCTGCTGTGGCGGCATCCCCCTGTGCCAGGCACCCCTCCCAGCTTGTGCTGTGATCACTCTTCTCTGGGCACTAGGCCCAACAGCACTGTAGAGCCCCAGAGGACCCTCGCCAGGGCTCCTGCAGCCTTTCCCAGACTCACTCAAAGTGCAAGGACCCTCTGCAGGTCCAGCAAGCAGGTCCTGCTCCATCACAAGTCCCTCAAGAAAGAAGGACAGAAAACACCCAGGCCCAAGTTTCAGCACCACACTAGGGTGGCTGGCAGGAGTGGACCAGGCTGCGGCTCACTGTAGAAGGGAGCGGGGCAGATCATAGGCCATTCTAGCCGGAGACACTGACAACCACTGGCCAAGGTCCAGCGTGAGAGGAGGGTGGACTCAGCATCAGGGACATCCTACAGGCTGAACGTGGCCTGAGCACTAGGGCAGGCCTTCACTCCTTCAGACAACAATGATCAGCATGGTCAGGGCAGGGATATGAACTATGATTACAGGAGGAAATCCCTCACAGGAAGCCCAAGATCAGCACAGTCCTGTGTTGGCACAAGCCCCAAAGATCTCCTCTATGTTACACAAAAGCAAGCGGGCACAAGGACACATGTGCAATATTTAATGTGGTACATAATTAGGCCAATATATTGTCATATTATTTAACATATATTTAACCATTTGCCCTATATTAAAAATTACCAGGGCCAGCTAAACAGCTCAGCAGATTAAAGCGCCTGCAAGCAGGCACAGGGTCCGGGGCTTCGATCCCTGGGCCTGCCATGCCACTTCTGTCCCCAGGGCATGCTGAAACGGCAACTGAGACTGGGCATGGTGACACACACCAGGAATCCCAGCTCTTGGGAGGCTGTAAACAGGGGGATCACTATGAGTCTGATCTAGTAGTGAAACCCTGAACACCTTGTAGACCTTTCCCTAAAAATACAAAAAAAAAAAAAAAAAAGAATAACTATATATTAAATTACACATGAAGATCACTACGAGTCTGAGCTGCATAGCGAGACCCTGTACCAAATACTTAAATAAATCACACATGTTCATATTGACATACCTCATACTTACTACACGTTACCACATATACAGCATATACATTTTACATGCATGCATGTATGTTTATTACACCTATAAATGTTTGTCTCCATCTTCTTCCTTGGCGTTAGCAAGTGCATGTGTTCACCACAGAACTGTCAATAACCTTGTATTTTGTGATAACTACCTACCTGAAAAACAAACAGAAGAACTATTGGAAGGTACACAGCTTTGCCAAACTGAAAAGCTCAGGAGGCTGGCCACATGGCCCTGTGAACATATCTACCCACGGAGCATCTCCTACAGTGGTCAGGACGGCACACTTCAGGCTGAGCTTCTTATCATCCTTAAACACTCTTTTCAACTTTAGAAATCAGCCACACACACACACACACACAGTCACCCAATTGCCCAGTCCCGTGGATTCCTTCTGTTCTATCCCTCATCACTGAGGCACGTGGCCTGTCCCTCACTCAGCCTCCAAATGCACTTCAGGAAACAAGGAAATGCACTAAATTAAATGGCCCAGCACAGAGGCCACGTCCCACTCCACTGTGGCCACCGCTCAGCAGCACCCCCGGCATGCGCAGTTGCAAACAAGTTCTTGTCTGACTGCTAATAAAAAACAAGTGGCAGTAACTCAACAATAGCATTGCACACAGGCCCCGCAGGCCAGTGCATCACAGCACGCAAGCCGTCAGGCAGCCCGGAAGGGCGCAGGCCCTGGTGCAGGCACCTGTCTAGGACTGTGAGGGCGACACTGCCTCTCCCGACTGTCCTTTCCATCACTCGATGGCAACATGCAGCCCAGGGGCTGCCAAGTACTCTCAGCACGTCTGTTTAGCATATTCTAAAAATGCAATTTACAGTTCAGCAATATCCTTTCTTTTTATGTAGTTACTACAACACAAATATGCTTCTTTGTTATCTCTAACTACATCTGCATGCAAAACATGCTCTGGCTAGGAAAATATAGGTTCTGGGGAATTGAAACCCATTTTTTAAATCTGAATGAGATGGAGAAATGAAAAGAAAAAGGAGAGGATAAAGGTATACCTTATTCACATGCAAAAACTAAGTGACAACTGACTTTATTTCCACATCCCAAACTGGAAATGATGCACATAACTTGTCCCCAAGTGGTTCATAATTGCCACTTAAGTTCTGCAACTGCACTGTACAACAGATTCCATCCTTACCAAACACAGTGGCATTTACTTGGCTACTGAAGGAAATGCTAGCGTCCTGGACTCAACGACAAGACAGCGCTCGCCCAAGTACTTGCAGAACTGTGAGATGCCTAACTCTTCAGTGTGGCTGTCCCATAAGAAGCCACAAATGTGCAGCAGCAACCAGGCCTCACTAGATGCTACTACAATGCCAGCCACTCCTCCCCCAACCCTCTTGAACCAAAACAGCCTCCTGGTCCAACTTCCCTAAGACAGGGACAGGACAAGAACCCCACTCAGGCCTGGGGGGTCACAGATAATACCTAGCTCTACCAGACATACACACCTTCACTAAGACTGGCTTTTTGGGCACAGCCTATCTATAGTGAGGCAATCACACACTGCTGCACAGGGTAGTGGCTCTGGTTTTGCCTAAAAGTACCAGATTGCTGTATTCCTGTCGGAAGTAAACTCTAGCACAGAATCATACCAACCAACAGCAGCCCGCTGTGCAAGCTTGGAAGGGTGTGTACCCACATAACAGATTAAAATCAGGTATCCTAATTATTAAACTATCACTGTAAAAGGCTCAAATACCATTTTTTAAAAAATGAATAGAATTAATTTTTATGTGCTTGCATTTGTGATACTCAGTCTTTTATTATCAAGGCAGTCATAAAAAAATACTTCTGCCACATATGCAAATTAAATCATTAGTATTTTTCCCAATTACAGTAACAGCTTATTTGTATGGCTAATCTATTCTCCCAATCTAGCTCCCTTAATATTAACAATATTGGGAACATTTAACATAAAACAGTCTCAGGCAACGTAAGAGACAAAACTCCCAATGTATACCTTTTTGGTCATGTATTACTGGGCCACCCAGCAGTGACCCGGATGGGCCACCCAGCAGAGGCTGGCTGAGCTCCACAGCCACAGGCACTCTGCTCCTCCCCGGGCCCTCCCCCAGGGGCAGAAGCCCAGGCTTCCCAGGCAGCCCAGAGGGGAGCACTACCAGCTGAGGTTTCATGCCTCTGCAGTGTAACAGCCATGCTGGAGGTGGGCTGGTTTGCACACCCTGCTTCTCATCTGCCAGCTCCCAATTCGCTCCCAGCCCCCTGGAGCTCAGAAAACACAACAGTTCCTTGGGACACCCAGTCCCGGCCTCAGCATGCGGCACTTGCACACCAAGTCTCCACACTGCAGCAGCAGGCCCAGTGCTGCTCCCCCTGCAAGGAGGTCCTGGCTTTCTGCACTGTCTTCCTGTAAAGGGCAGGCCCTCCCAGCCACAAGCCTCAGCTTGGAGGTCTGATGATCTTTTAGCCAACTGAGTTAGGAATCCAAAGGGCAGATGAAAATGTTGCCCATCAGGTGGCTGCGCCAGGCCTGGAGAGCAGATCTGGTGGCACTGGGGCAGGGGGAGGGTGAGAGGGGGGGCATTTCTAAACCATGTGGCTGCAACAGAAACCCGAACCTGGCTCCTCCAAGAACCTTAGAGATACCCACAGTCTGCACGTGGGCCACAGTGAAGTGACAAAGACAAGTTCATTTTCCAAACCCAGTGTGCCGAAAGACTGTCTGATCCATCAATCAAGTACAACTGTCTGTTTCAAGTTAGAGGGTCCCACAGGCCACCAACCTACCAGCCGAAATGTCCCCTGCCTGAGTGTGACCTAGAGGCAGTGATACACTGACACAGGAAAGAAACAGGTAAGAGGCAGACACAAGCCCACATCACCCTGCAGAGCGCCCAGCTGGGCCTTCTCCCTGTGCAGCCAACCTTCTCCCTGGCCAAGGGAGGCAAGGCACGATCCCCACACAGGAGAAGTCAGGTGGGGAATGAACGCCTCTAGAGCAGCCTCCGGGAGCGCACAGAACTGTACACAGCTTGCTGCGAGACACCAAGGCAAATGAGTAGGGGTGAGAATGTTCCCTACACACAGAAAAGGACATACCTGTGAGCGTCTTTCAGCCTTCTACCAAGGCCTGGCTGCATGCCAAGTCACACTGACACACCCAGACACCCACACCCCTTCACCCTACACCAACCATTCTGAATCTGGGATTGTAACAGTCTCCAAAGATTCACCACCTCTCTTAAATTCCCATCAGTATACTCACAAAGACAATATCTTAACAACACATCTTAAACAAAACTTCTACATTCATTAGTTTGTGGCCCAAGAACCAACAAGGGGGACAACGCGGTCCCTGCAGAGGACTCCCTGTTCCTCTCTGTGCTAGGTCCCAGTGCTGATGTGAGTGGTCAGCCCAAGGGTACCAGTCAGCCAGGAAGCAGAGGACACGAGGACAACGTGCCCTGCAGGGACAGGGGTTGAAGTGCTGCTGCCCTTAAGAGAGCTCTGTACACCTGCCCTCCTCACCCTCCACTTATATGCTAGCAGCTCTGCCTTGAGGCCCACTGCCAATGCACTGGCGCAGCTGCTGCCCAGGGTCCACTTACTATGGCAACAAAGCCTCTCCCCAACTCCTCTGGACCTTTGAGAAGAATCCTATCCCTCAGCTGCCTTCAGCCCAGCCTCCTCACACAGCATGCAAAGAAAATTCTCACTGCTCAGCACCTGTGGTACGTGGGGATGGCTGCTCTATGGAGGAGGTAACAACCCCACCAGCCATGCTCAGGCCTGAAGGAAAGGGGCTCCCAGCCACCCTTCCCAGGTCCCATCAACAGGTGTTATTGGAAGGCAGAAAAACATGGGCCAGAGCTTACCAGGCACCTACTCCACCACCCCTCTCCCCCACTGCCACAAACACACAGAGTTCACCCTCCAGCCCAAGATCCTGCAAAAGGTACAATCACCACCCCAGGGCACAGAGCATAGCACCAACTGTGCCAGAGAACTAACACACCCTCTTCTTCCCTGCCTCTATGACAGCCTCTCACTGTGGTCCTGTCCAGCAGGACAGGAGGGCAGAGACGAGCACGGTCGGTGCCAAGGAACCCAGGGAGGCTATAATCGCCCATTCTGTTGCTACCCAGTCAAAAGGGCCACCAAGCCCACAAAAAGACAGCTGTAACAGCTGTGTCCTGGCCAGCCCAAGGCAACACAAGGCAGCAGAAGAGACCCAGGGCAAGAGCCCAGGAGTCCTCAAAGCAGGCCTCCAGGTGATGTGGTCAGACCTGGAAATACAAACCCTGGAGGACCCTGAAGGTGAGGCAGTGACTGAGATTTATTCCAGGCAATAGGGAGCTAAAGAATGTCTGGGCAGGATGCCATGACCAGAAAGGAGAAAAGGAGAGCTGGAAGCACAAAGTGAGAAGTGGGAAGATTGGAAGTGGGAGGCCCAGGCTTGCATCAAGATGGGTCAGAGATCAGGCCAAGCCCCAAAGGCACATGGGGGCTGAGCCAAGGTCACAGACACTATGGAGTGGAGGACATGGGGCATTAGAAGGACTGCAAGTGTTGATCAGAAAATCAACTGCACAGAAGAGCAAAGACCAAGACAGAGTGGCCACCAGTGGCAGGTGATAGGCATATGGGGTCATGACCACAGGGTTCATGTGATCATGTGGCATGCACCCAAAAGTCACCTTCCCAGGAGCACCACCAGCTGAGGTGAGGTCCTGTGGAGAAGGCACAAGGCATGGCTAATTTTGGCTGACCCTCTGGCCAGAGCCCACAAAGATGCTCAGAGTGGAGGCCTGCAGCAGACTCCTCCTGATTGTCCCTGGTTATCCTAGACCAGCTTTTAGGCCATGAGCACGCAGCCCAGTACGCTAGAAAAGGAAACCCAGGAACATCATACACAGTCTCCTCAGCACCATCACAAATGCCCTCGTACCAGGAAGCGTCACGTCAGGCACCTGACCCACGTACACCTCTAGGCTCTCCGAGCACAGTGTCCCCAGACAGAGGAGGAACTGGGGGAGAAGAGTGCTCCATCGCCCCAAGCACTGTGGAATGCAGCACACTGCTCCTCACCGAGCAGCAGTGCCTAGAGGAGAGTGCCAGCTTGCATCAGCTGCCTAAGAAACACACCAAAGGAGCCAGCCCCATGCCACACATGCTCCAGGGTACAGGGGTATGTGCATGTTGAAGCCTGTGGGACACACGTACACAAGCATCTGTGTGATATACATAACATGTATACTTGTGTGTGCCTCTGTGTGCATGTTCATGAGCATCTGTGAGTGTGTAATGGGAGCTGAGGAAGGGGACACAAGAGGACAACTGACAGCCTGTGTGAGTTCAATCACTGAAGCAGCTGCTGGGCCCACAAGCACCAGCATGGCCACAGCAGGGGCCGGAAGACCTTCCTGCAACTGGCCAAGAGGCCACCTCTAGCCCGGCCCTAGCAGACACAGTTGCAGGTCTCCAGCCCTCCCAGCCATGCCCCGCCCAGTGAGACCCTCAGGAACCACCACTAACTCTCTGCCAGAGAAACCCTCCATCTCCCACTTCAGGAAAAGCTCCTCATGGGCTGTGTAGGTCTGCAGCCCACCAGCCCCCACCCCTGGCTGGACAGACAAGAAAACTGAGGCTTGAACAAGCTGAATAAATGCCATGGGCTGCTCCTGTGCAGCTATGTGGGGACCCACCCTAGGCCCATGTCTGGCCCATGTCTAATAGTTCAGCCCCTTAACATGGGCTTTCAGGCCCAGAACCTAAATGACCTGCCCTTCCAACCTGGGGAAGAACTCTGCATGCATCCCAGCTAACACTAAGAAGGAAAAGACGGGGGCTGGCTGCCAGCTCAAAATAATGATCCTCACCACTGAACTACCCATGCAGGAGCTTCAGCTTCCTCAGAAGTCAGACGGGAGTGAGTCCACTCACAGGGACAAACAGGTGGCATAAATGACAGCACAGTGCCTGACACATGGCAGACAAGCAATGTGGCAGGTGCAGCTGGCCCACAGGCTGTGAACCCAAGGAAGGCAGACACTCGTCCATCTCGGGTACATAGTTTGCCAGCCCCTCACTTGGCTTAATCCTGACAGTGATCCTGAATCCACTCTGCAGATGAAATCAAGGTGACGGAGGCTACAAGCTGACCTCTGCGGCCTGCACACCCTACAGGGGTTCCAGGGCTGATCCAAGCACATTCTGTCCAGCGCAACCTTCGCCTGCAGGGGAAGATGCACTCTGCAAAGCCTTGGAATACCCAGGGCCTTGGCCATGTTTGCCCTGGGCCACCTCAAGAGACACTCAGCACCCACTCACCTCTGCCCAGGGGAGGAGAGCTGCTGTGGACATCCACAGGTGACTGGCTGTGTTGACACAAGAAGCACGGCCTCATAGAGCTGCCGGGCCGTTATTCAGGCAGCCTCTCCATGGGTGGCAGGGCCTGGTCCAGCGCCACCCTCCTGCTTCCTCAGATCCCAGCTCTGTACCTCCACCTCACTGGTCATAATGGTAGGACCCCATGTCATAGCATTTTCTGCCCCAGCGCACCGCCCGTTCCTACACAGGCCCTCAAAACCACCAGCCAGCCAGCCAGCCAGCCAGCACAGGCAGGCGTGGAGATGGCCCAGCGCACTCCACGGCCTCCGCACTTTGCAGCCAGCCCTTTCAGCCTCCTGCCCTAACTCCCCAGGGATCAGATCCTCCAGAAACAAGCCAGAGAACCCTGCAGGCTCCGCGGAACACTGCACCTGCCTGGAGGCGCAAGACCATCCCTCCTTCACGGAGGCCTGGGCAGAGGGTCAGGGTCGCTGTGGGCCTCTGGGATGCAGCCTGTGCAGCTTCCTGATGAGCCCAGGCACGCTGCGTCACTGGAGGGCTGTGCCGGAACCGCGGCCAAGCGCCACGAAGCACAGGGCTTCACGGAGGACGCTGGCAGCTGCCCCCTCCTCTGCGCCCGCTCCTTTTCCCCACCCTTCCAGACAGCAGCAGTTTCCACGCAAGGAAGCCAAGTCTCCAGCCAGCCTCCTCTACCCACTTGGGAAGAAGCAAGTCCAGCACTAGCACTCACCACAGCCGCCTCCTATGCTGCAGAGGAGGACACAGGACACGCGGGGCCAGTGACACGGGCTGGGTCAGGAGGTCTCAACAATGCAGCTGAGGTCTCAAGCTAGGGCTGCCTCCGCACTGCAGAGCTGTAAGACACACAGGGCCCATCCCTGTACACACAAGCGGTCACACCCCCTAACAGAGCTCACATGCCCCACACCAGGCCTCTGCCCGCAACCTGAGGCCTCCCAAGGTGCCAAGGGGAGTGGACAGAAAGCCCCTCTAGCCATTTCCCCTCTTCAGGCTCTGCCTCTGCCTCATCACACAGACTCTGAAAATCTAGCTCCCCAGCACACACTCAGGTTAGAAAACTGTCCTCATCACACAGGAAAACACCCACCTTCAGGGACAGATTCAGGGACATGCTGTCCGTCACGAATGGACACACCAGCAGGTGCGGGGACCCACTGAGCAGTGCTGCCCAGGAACACAGCTATGAAAAACAACTGCCCAGACCTTGCAGGTCAGATGCTGCTTTGGCTGAATGGCACCAGCAGAGACATGGGAGCTGCTGTAAACATGCCTGGTGGTGAGAGTGACAGAGGCGACCTGTAAGGAGATGGTCCTGCAAGCAGGGCAAAGGCAGCACTCAGGAGCCTCAGTGACGCTGCCCTTTATGTCCCTTGAGGGCCGAGACAGAATTCGGGTGCAGCCCTCGTGCTGCAGAGGTGCTCCCTAACAACGGGAGGAAGACCATCTCTCACCCTTTCTACTGTAAATCCTAAGTGAATTCTCTAGCAAGGAGGGTCAACTCTAGTCCACTGCAGCATCTCCTAACCACTCTTTATGACTCCCTGGAGAGACCCAGTGGGCCAGGCCCACCCCTCTTGTTGTGCTGGAAATGTTGGCCAGTACACTGGCGGGCAGCTCTACCTCCCCAAGGACCACAGCCCAAAGCTGGAATAGGGACGACAGGACTGGAGGGGATTGCAGGACCCGAACAGGAGTTCTGAAGTGAGCAAATCCTCAGGGTCCCCCAGGGCCACAGGGAAAGCCAAGTGCCTACCGTTCTCTGCTCACCCTGCTAGAGCCCTGCTCTTTGTCAAGTTAGTGAGTGGCACAGTGCCAGCAGCAATGGACCTTTAGTGTTAGGCTCTGGTACCCAGGCGGAAGACTGGCTTGGTCCCTTCCAGAAGTTCCCAGCAAACTTCAGTCTGGAGAGCCTCTCTCAGGGTCCAGGGCAGCCTATGAAGCCCTCAGCAGCACCGGCCAAAGGGGAACCGAGCCACTCTGGCTCCTACCCTGCACAGAGCCCTCTATAGTGGCACCACAATTCAAACACACGCTTTAGAGAACTGGCCACACTGCAGATGCCCTGGGGGCCTCCAAGACGCACCTGCCAGCACTGACTTGACAGTTACACCCAGAGACAGCAGTTTACATATCAGGACAATCACAGCACGTGAAAAAGTTCAGGAAGGGTCTCAGACACAGGGATACAGGTGACTGCTTTTGTGTAGCCCTGGACTGCTGGGGGCGGAGCTACTACCTGGCCACAGTGGCCCGTTCACCCTGCTACAGCCCCACCACTGTGGTGCTGGCTCAAAAGGCCACGCCCACCCACCCTTGCCTTCCCCTCACCCACCCCCTTCCTTCATCTGGTCTGGCTCCCACAGCCACCAACCCACTGAGCCCCCAGTACTCCACACCTCCCCACATGCACCTGTGTATTTGTCTAGTCCCCTCCAACACCAAAGCCTCTTGTGGGCAGAGGCAGCTCCTGGGTGACTGAGCCAACGCTAAGTCACACAGCTGGTGCTCAACCGAGTCCTGTCTCCCACAAAACCTAGTACCTGGGCTTGGGCACAGTGTGAGGATTTGCAAAATAATAACTGATCAACCAGGAATATGCAGGAAACTCATTCCCAAGTACTCCCCCTGGACATCAAAGTGAGGCCAAGGGTGTGGAATCACAAGAGCTCTGCCAATTTCTAAAGAACTGCTCCAGCACACAGCAGCCCACAGACCCAGTGAGAGCCATTCCCAAGGGAAACTGCAACTCCATCACCACTGGAACAACACTCCCACCTGGAATGCTGCTTTAGGTTTTCGGGCCATAAGAAATGATTTATTGTCTCCAGCTTAAACATCAATCCAACAAAAGCACTTGACTCACACAGATGGCTACTTCACAAACAATAGTAAACTAACAAAGCCTACCACTCCCTTCTTCAAGCACAGCAGCTTCCAAAATATTTATATATGCAGCCATATTAAGGTATCATACTGAAATCACAATGCCAAAAAGAAAAGATCAAATGGTGTCATTAATGCCAGATTAAAACAAATGGGAAACGTCTTTAATAACAAACAGGGCCTGCCTCCATGCATGCCTGTGACCGATCTGCCCAGGGGACTCGCCATGCACCCTGGCCTTGGCCCAGCACCACAGCCCCATCTGCCACTTGACAGCTGTGTGAAAGGTTCCTCTCACTCTCTCTCCTTTCCACACCACAGAATGCACTCCATTCTTATTTATGGCATCTACTTAAAAGCATGTAATCTCTAAAATCGGGACCAAGACGTTCCCAGCTGCGTGGGAGGGAGGTTAGGAAACAGGCAGTTCCAGAGCTTGGGACAGAACCCACAGAGGAGCTCAGGCAGAGGGCCTGCCCCGTGTCAGACACTCACTCATGAAGCAGCCACACTGCCAAGTGCTGGGTACACGGCAGGCATGGGGCTCTCGGGCCTCCTGGGCCTCCCGGGCCTCTCGGCTCTGTGAGGTCTTTAGCCAGCAAGAGAGACGACATTAAACAATTAATGTCGCAATGAGCTACTGACATTGCACAAGTGGATCCTGTTAGGAAGGACCAAGAAGGACGCTGTACTAAGATGAGCAGGACACTGAGCATGTGCATGCACCTGGAGGGAGGGAGTCCAAACTGGGTACAGTGTGTGCAAAGGCCCTGAGACCAAAGGGGCCTGAGCAAGTGGGGTGCAATGCAGGCAGAGCTGAAGCTCTAAAGCAGGGCAAGCACTGTCTGGCGGGCTGGGATGCCCCAGGCTAGGGTTCGAAAGCCCTCTGGGGCCTACAGGATACTAACAAGGGAAACAGCTTGCAGCCCAAATTGTACCAAAGTGGCCAGGCCCACAGGCCAGCCCCCTGCTTGGAGAGCTGACAAGCAACAAATACCCCTAGTTTTTCTGAAGCTAAGCCTATTTACTATAATCTTCCTGAGGACCTGGTTTTTCTCCTTGTAAATAATGGAATTTAAGAGCATTTTCCCCTAATGAAGTCATCAATTTTTTAAAAAACATTATGATTAAACTATTATTAAAAACTAAGGGACCCAAATTCGACCCTCAGTACTGCATGCTGTGCCAGCCCTGGAATGCCAGGTGTGCCATGCCAGCCCTGAAACTGGGCATGGAGGCACACGCCTATGACCCGAGTGCCAGAGAGGCTGAATAGGAGGATCACTAGGAGTCTGAACTGCACAGGGAGACTCTGTGTGTGTCTAAAACGCCAACTGCACAAAATGACAATGCGTGTCCTCTGTCCCATCTCCCTGACTCTTCAGATGACCCCTACCGTCCGCACCGCGAGCCTGGCCTGCACACTGCTCTGGGCCCGCTCTTTCCACTGACACCTGCACACCTGTGCCACTCTGTGCATGCAGGACCCCCAGGATGGCAACACCAAGTGTACCTGTCACATATGCTCATCTGAACGACCTAGCCTAACAGTCTACACACACCCAAGGGCAACACACTCTTCCCTTAGACTATTCCACAGTGTAGAATTTCTGGGACAAGGAAAGCAACCCTCTAACTGTGTGAAACAAAACTCTCCCAGAGCATAATTAAGCAACTACTAAATCTTGTGTGATTAACATATATAGGTCTCAAGAGAGAAATAAAGTAATAAATACCATCCAGAACTTATATGCTGCTTACTATATGGCAACCTCCATATGTTCATGTATTTAAACCCTGTAAAAGCCTTGTAGGATAGGATTCATTACTATCATAGGCTGCTATCATACTGGTATGACAGGTATAAACGAGTCTCCTTCAAGCTGACTTTATCAGCAAGTGCTGCCTTCTCGTATCAGCCACGGAGATGTGCACATCTACTTGCTTTCATCATCCTGCAACAAGAAGGTGCAGACTTTTACTACCAGTTTGCAAAAGCTCTTTACATATTACTGTTACACTCACAAAGATACTGTATGTTGTATTTTTTTCCTGTTTCTATACCAAACTTATGGAGAGTATGTTTTCTATGGCCTTCGGGATGGAACCCAGGACCTTGACCATTTCATGCGAGCACTTCAACCACTAAGCTACATCCCCAACCTTACCAGACAGTTTTCTTTTAAATCTGCCAATATTTTCTCCATAACTTCTCCTTGGTTTTAGGGTAAGAATGGATTAACTCAGTTTTTCAAAGGTTTTGGTCTCCAAATGAGCTCTTCCAACAAAACCTTCGAAGGGTAACTGACAGGTGAAACAGCAAGTACCAAGCAGCTGTGGGTAGCAACCCCAGCCTGCTCCATGCAGCCTGGAGCCTTCTCAGGAAGGTCTGAGGGTGGGTGTGGGCAACCACCCGGCATCTCCCACAAGCTGGGCAAGTCTCCAGCCCAGCCCAGGACTGTTAGGGTGTCTCCAGCCCTCCAACCACACACAGCCCTTCACAACACAGTGCTAACCCTGACACCCCCAGGAACCAGCAACACAACACTGTACCTGAAAAGCACCCCGAACTGTCTCCTAGAGAGGCTGAGCTCACTCCAACACCTTGACAGCAGCTCACGTCCACTCATGACCAGCCCTGACTCAGAGGCAGAGCAGGGACAGGACCTGACACAGCAGGGCGCCCCAGTCCTATGCATCCTCTCTCAAAAAGGACACAGGAGCACCCACCTCTCAGGCCTGGATTGCAAGGAGGATAAATGAGACCCAGACAGCATGTGCCTAAAACAACAGCATGTACCCCCGACCAGGTACTCCTGAAACGCTGGCTAGTGGTTTACAGGACCGGTGCTTGCACCCTGGGTCATGATCTCCCTGCTCCGGGAAAGGCTTTCTGATTTGTAGGGTACTGAACTGGACCACAGGACAGGGTCTCCGTGGAGGCAGTCTGCGTGCCCCTCAAGAGGCCTTCCAGGAGGTAGAAGTGGGGCCCCAAGTAGGCTGCAGCAGCCCCAGCCCCTGTTCTGCTTCCAGGAGGACCCATTCTCTTACTCACAAGAGCTCCAGAGAGGAAAGCCTACTCCAGAAGGGCCTCTGCTGGAGTGGGCCCAGTAAGGCTCGAGTCCAGCTCTGTCCAAACCTGCAAGCACTGCGACCCAGGCCTCCCATGACTTCAACGCCAGGCACTGTGCCCTCCTCTAAGCTAGAGGCCAAACACCCAGAGCCCACTACACTGCAGGGCACACTCTGGTCATCCAAGGGCAAAAAAACCCCGTCCAAAATCTACCCTTCCTGATCCCCACGGCAGAACAGACTAGGGCTAGTCCCAAAGGGGCTGGGGCTCAAAATGTGGGCATTCTTCCCCAGCCAGCCAGGGACTTGATCCCAGGACCCTGAGCCTCACCACAGCCCGTCGCTTGCCTTCCACCTCCCAACAGCAGCAGTTGTCTCTCATTTTCTGCATCTCTCTTGCTCACGCTATCAGGTACTAATGCATTACTCATGGCAGCTTTGGAGCTCTGAAAGCCCAGCCGTTTTCAATAGAGAACGGTATGGATGAGTTCTACAGGAGTGATGAAATTTCTCTTCTGCTCTGGCAATTAGAAAGGCACAAAGTCGCCTTTCCTTTGGTGCCACCCCCAACATCAAAGGATTGGAATTCAAAGCCATTCATGCTGCATTGAAGCCTCACAATGAAGCTGGAAAATGGAAGTCGATTACTGGGCATAAATATGCAGTAGTTAGAAGGAAAGAGTTATAATGAAATTAAACTGCAGCAGTTCCACAATGTGTGGAAACTTCCAGCACCAGAGTCCTGCTGGCAGATGTGGATGGGCATCTCCTACAGCAGGTTTCTGACCACTCAAAGCCAAACAAGGCGACTGAGACTGCACACAGCCAGGGTGCCATGCTGTCGGCTCCACCTCATCCAGTAACAACTGCAGACCTCTGGGAGCATGGCACTGGGGGCTT
>NDGM010961057.1:0-20527 GCA_002564305.1 Octomys mimax
CCCCTGCTCCACCCCACACGCTATGGTGGTGTCTCCTCTGCTCTCGTGGTCATGCTGCTTTCTAGGTTTCTTTTGATTTCTGTATCTTGGTTCTCACCTCACCTCCATTTTTATATATGTATTTATTTTGACCTGTGCTCTGCCTTTAAAGGGATTTTTTTTTTTTCCTACTATTTCTGTGTTTCCAGCAGGGAAATGTTCAGGTTCAAGTCTGCCACATTGCCAGTAACCAGAAGTCTCCTAGCATCTTTGGAAGTGGGAAGAGCTTTCATTCACTTTCCTAAAAAAAAAAAAAAAAAAGCAAAACCATTCATTAACTGTGTCTTGCAGAGGGCTCTAGCTGGCAGCTCTGAGCAGGATCTGGCCCTCAATTGCATTTTTGTTCAAAATGAAACTGGAAACGGTTTGTTAAAGTTCTGATGTAAATGCCTTCTATAGAGAATCCTCTGTGTCTCTTAGATATTTAGAATTGATGGTAGATTGCTTGCAAAAATACCTACAATTGTTCTACTCCCTGAACTCTTACACCTTTGCCCAAAATATCCAAAATTATTTCCATCTCTGCACCTTCCTGTAGCGTCCAAAATATCCCCCATTGTTTCCACCCTCCTACTTCAAGTGCCCCCTACCCCACCCCCTGTGCCCCTGGGGATGAGGGTGGGGGTGGGAGTGGGCTGGACCCATCTCCGCATGCTCTGGCTGCAGGCTGGCCTGTAGCTGACTCCCAAAGATCTGGTCCTTTTCCACCCTTGCTCTTGGAACCGCCCAGCTGCTGTGGGAAGCAGCCTGGGCCAGCAGCTGGAAGATGAGTGACCTGAGCTGCAGATGGTGCTGGTGCTGGCCGAGGTCACAAGGTCACCCTGCATCACATAGCACTCAGCTGACTGGGAGAGGGAGCAGGCCCAGCTGGGCCCAGCCCAGCCCAAAGGCCATGGCCAAGGCCCTGTTTAAATTGCTGACCCAGAAAAGCAGGAGTGAAATCAGTAGTTATTGTTGGAAGCTACTACATCTTGAGGATATCAACTGCACAGCAAAAGCTAACTGATAGGGGATCCTTGACTGTCTGGCCTCTCTGTGGCATCTTAGTTTGCCATCTAGGGCCTCTTGTCTCCTATACCTTGTGCCCTGAGTGCCCAGCTGGGTGAGAGAAAGGAGGCCCTCAAGATAGGCTCAGTGTGGTGTGGAGAGGTCCTAGGTGGCTGGAAAAGTTGCTGAGGCCCTCCTGGCTCTGAGCAGTTGTGGTGGAAAGACGAGCCTTCAATCCCACGGACCAGGAGCCAGAGGGCCCATAGCGCAAGCTGGGCTGGTCTTGGTGGGGTTTTGGAAGGGAGCCTGGCCTCAACACAGGTCTGATGTTCCTTTACCCTGTGCCCAGAAGTGTGGTCTGCTCACAGAGCTCAATTCCCCTCATCTCACCGCAGAGGGCTGGGTTGCGGCCATGTGTGTCCATCTGGGATCCTTGCTGTCTCCCATGGGGTGAAGCCCATGGACAAAGAGAAGGGAAGACCTTGAATCAATCACTTCCATATCCCAGTCCTGCCCTGCACTGGTCTGACCTGCCTATGGTCACTGTGGTGTGGCGAGACCGAGGACAGATGCAGGTCCAGGCCTGCTATGTAAGGGTAGTGTCTGCTCCTCTGTGGCTTCTCACTTTGCAGTTTCACTGACCCACGGTGAGCCAGGGCCTGAAAATATTAAATGAAAATTTCTAGGATGAACAGCTCATATGTGAAAACCACACACGTTTCTGAGTAGTGTGATGAGCTTGTGCCCCTGCACACTGTGCTGCCACCCCTTACTCCAGTGTGTCCTCACCATCTACACTGTCTGCCCATTTGCCACTTCACAGCTGTCTCAGTCCCCCCTTCTGAGCCCCCACCTGATCTACTGCTGTGGGATGGCTCTGTGTATGTCCAACTAAGCCTTATTTTACATAATAGTGGCCCCAAGGCCAGAGACTAAAGATGCTGGCAATTCGCATATGACAAAGGGAAGTCAGAAGGTACTTCCTTTCTGTGAAAAGGTGAAAGTTCTGTTTAATAAAGAAAGAAACATTGTAGGTAGGGGTTGAAAAGAATGTATCATGAGAACGAATCTTCTATTCCTGAAATTGTGAGAAAGGGAAAAGACATTTGTGCTGCTTTTGCGATCATGTTGCAAAAGTCACAGCCACGGTGGGTAAAGTTTCGTAGGATGGAGGGGACACTGGATTCTTGAGTTGGTGCTGTCCATGGTTTCCACCTTCTGCTAGGACCCCTGCAGCGAGTGAGCCAGCATATCAAGTCACCTGGCTGTGGCAGCGGGCTTGGGGGCCAGCACTGAGCAAGGAAGCTGAGTGGATTCCAAAGGCCCCAGCCAGCGTGGAGTAGGGCTGAATCTGTGCCGCCCGGGAGTCCCTGCAGACAACGATGGCTCAAGGCCGAGTTCCTGCCCCTGCTCTCTGGCATCAGGAAACTGAGTTCTCCTTCACAGGGACACATTCTCTCAGCAAACACTGCAATGAACATGGTGCCAGGAACAGTGAAGACCACGGGACAAGGTGGTATGAGGGCCAGAGGGGTGTGCGTGGGGTTGGGAAGGGGGACAGTTGGCAGGCCAGGGGGAGCGGCCCTGTCAGCAGAGACTTGATGGGCAGGATGAGGAAAGCTTGGGGATGAGTCCCAGGAGGCTCTGTGGCTGCAGCAGGTCAGAAAAGAATACAGCTCCCTCAGGGCCTTGTTCTCTTCCCTCCCGACCCTGGGGCAAGTGGGCTGCATCCTGTGGCCTCTCCTTGATGTGCAGGTGGAAGCCATCTGTCCTGGGTCTCCATGCAACCCATTTCTGGGCTGCAGAAGGTTCAAGCCTCCCTCCTGGGCTCTTTCTTGATGGTGAGGCTTCCTGTCTGAGCCCCCTTGCATTGCATTGGGAAAGGGAAGCCTGGGCTCTCCAAAAGGCTTTCCTCCCTGGCCCAGAGATCTGGGGGTGGGCACAACTCAGAGGCTGTGCCAGGCAAAAGCCACAGTCCTGTCTTATGATTATTGATTTCAAGAGCCAGAAAAAAGGCCCAATTGTCTGCTTTCAAAAGGAAGAACAATGAAGCCAGACCACTGGGTGCTCAGCTTGGTGACAGAGGTAGTATGCTGCTGTGCCCTCCTGACAGGATCCTGGGGTGGGTGGGTGGGTTATGGGGATGGGGGTGGGCAGAGGCACAGGAGGACTACCATGGGGGTGAGGGGGCACTCGGCCTCCTGCCTGGAGATGCTTCATGTTTGAAAACAATACCTGGGTCCTTGCTCACTGCTCCAAAGCAAGCAGCAGAGAAGCTAGGGAGAAAAACCAGAAGTCCTGATGCTGCACTTCCTGCCCCTCCCTCCGCAAGTGGGTGTTTCTTTTTCTTTTTTAAAAAAAGATCTGTTTTTGTCCTGACCTTTTAAAAAATGCACATATATACATATATAATTGATGTTTAAAACAATAAATGGGAGCATATTATACCATGATTCTATGATCTGATTTCTTTCTGTTGATGAAATGCTTCTGAGATATTTCTCCCTCGCAACATATCTATCCTGAGTGTCCCAATAGTATCCTGCAATTCCTTCACTGTTCCCTAATTGACTGAGGTAAACTGTCTCCAGTGCTTTCCAGAAGAAGGTGCGCTCCTTTGTATATATGTGCCCATGTTATGCATGTGTGTGTTGTGCACATGTGTGTTGCATGCATATGTTTTGTGCGTGTGTTGTGCACATCTGTGTGTTCAGCACCTCCTCTTCTCTTTACTTAATCAAGCAAAGGCTCCACCTGTGTGTGTATGTATTCATGTGTGTACATTTTATGGACACATATGCTACATGTGTGGTGTGTGCATACTCAGTATCTCCTCTTCTCTCCCGGTGAAGCAGGAGCCCCTTCTTGGGGTCTGCACATATGGGGGCCAGGAGGGAGGCTACCTGTGTGTGTGCTGTGACAACAAATATCTTACAGGGATGCAGTTGTATGCATGTGTGTTATGTGCACTGTGTGTTGTATGTATGGATGCTATAGTTGTGGGATGTGTATGTGTGTGTTCTATGTATTCATGTTATGCATGCTTGCATGTTGTAGGCATGTGATGGGTGCTGTGTGTGCATCCATGTTATGGACACACATGGTGCTTGTGGGGTGTGTGTGTGTGTGTGCACTCACTACCTCCTCTTTCTCACAATGGAACAGGAGCTCCACTTTGGGGTATATGTATATGTGTATGCATGTGTGTTGTGTGCATATGTTGTGGACATGTGAAGTGTATTGTGTGCACGCTACACACATGTGGCACACACATGTATAACATGTGCCATACATGTTGTGGGTATGTGTGTTGAATGTGTAATATGTGCCATGCATGTTGTGGGCATGTGTGGTACATGTGTGTAATATGTGTGTGCTCTACAGGTCTTCTTTTAGAACTCTCAAGGAAGTGGGATTTCACATGGGCTCTGCCCTGCACACTGTAAGCTCATGCACAGCCCAGTACAACGCACCAGTGGCAGGCTCCAGGAAGGTCAAGAGGATCCATCCAGGTCACTGTCATGATGGCAGCAAGTCCCCTGATCTGTGTCAGGAGCTATGCATGGCTGCCAAAGGTGCATCCCCCATGTGGGCTACCCAGAGTGGGAAGTGCCACGCAAGGGAGCCCCAGTGCTCCTCTGTCTCCACTCCCGGTTGTTCTTGGGGCCAGTGCTGTCACAGCCTCTAGCTATGTGAGCCCACATACCCTGCCTTCCATCAGCCAGATGGGGTTGTGCATTTTGTGGTACCTACTATGTACCTGGTATTATTGTAGCCCAGAAATCACAGATAGAGTCATTGCTGTGGGAGACAGGGAGAGCAAGGCAAAAGCATACGTGGAGTTGTGATGTAACCTTTAGATAATGGATGTGGTTTCCTGCCATAAACATGCGGCTGAAAGGAGCAGGCTGGGTGACAGCCAAACCGGGGGCAAGGACCACAGTACTTCTGCAGCTGACCATCTGCTTCCGACCACACGGGAAAGTCTGCAGAGAGAACATGATAAATTGGGGCTTTGAAATCTCATGTTAAGATAGTCAAAGTATTAGAGAATTTCAACACTGTCCTAAAACAATTTCTTTTCCTTTGCAGTTACAAGGCTGATACAGTTGAAAATCACACTCTAAATTTGATCATGGGGTTGGAGAATGATGGCATAAATTGAATTTGCAGCTATGACAGATCTGCCACATAAATATTAGGGCACTGATCAGAACAGAGGAGCACACTGAGGCCTGGAATAGAGGATGGGACTGAGCTGGGAGGCGTCTCAAAAGCAGCTTCCTCTTCCTGTTTGAAGAGATGAGTCTTTCATGAAAAGTCTGGAGCAAGTTAGTTTCCTAAGAGGGCACCAGCTCCTCCTGTCTTTTTGCCCCATCCCTTGGCCATTACAAGCCACTCTTGACCCACGAAGCAAGTGTGAAATTTGACCCAGGAGAAGATAATTTATGGCATCATAGAGATTTTCCTACAATGAATTGAAAGAAGAAAAGCTGGCCCTGATTTACAAGTACTTGTACAGGATATGGTGGCCCTTGCAGACCTGGAAGGGGACACAGCACAACACAGAGCCCACAGGGACAGGACCCAAGGTGCAAACCTTTGCTTGTTCATGGGTGGGGCCAATGCTCTGGGAGTTGGGAAGATCAGGACTGTAGGATAGGTGATGAGGAAGCGGGAGAAGAGAAAGATAGACAGATGTTTCAAAACAGGCACAAAGTGTTTGGGAAAATTTGCACAACCCACAATGCCCTCAGGAGAGGTACCCACTGGAGCAGAGATTCCTGACCGTTCAGGGCAGGGCATGTCTCACGAACGTGACCAGCCTCTTTCATTGGGCTTCCATTCTTTCCCCTGGGGCTGCACAGAAGGATCAAAGGCCACTCTCTCTATGCAGAAGAGGTGGCACCCAGTGGTGGGTTGATTACACTAGAACCTCCCCACCATTTTCCTCACTGAAATGATCTTTCTGTCTATGGATGTGCATGGCTCCTGCCAACTCCACCATCTGAGGACCTCTGCAAATGCTTTCTCTACCACTGTGAAGTCTTTAAGATTCTTTAGGCCCACTCTGTGTAAAAGATGAGGAGCAATAAGCTCACATTTGTCAGCTTTACTTATCTGTTATCTATGTTACCAACAGTACCAGCTTAGACTGTTGACCAAAGATCAGCAAAGGTTTTGAGTTCTTTAGGCTCTCACACCATATGATTTCTGCCTCATTGACATACTTCTGATGTCAATGAATGGATCTGACTGTGTGTGTCAATAAAACTTTATTTACAAAAAAGACAATGGCCACATTAGGCTCATGGGTCCCAATGCTGGATATAGATAATTAGAATTTCCTATTAAAGTCAGCAAGGATACAGAGAAGTCCAGTTGTTGTCTTGCAGGTTCTAGAATGTACTTTGAGCTCATGATCAATAAGGTGTGCCATTATTTTTTCCATATCCAGAGCCACAGGTCTGGGAATTGAGGCAGAAATGGGAGAGAGCAACCTCCCTACTCCTATAAAGGCATTGGTGAAACTGCTGCTTCCTATCCCTGTAACTTTCAGCTCTGCTGGTCCAGTCACCATGTTTCCTGACAGACAAAGGCTTCCAACTCAGCTGTGACCCAGGTTCCATTGAACTAGACATCTAGTTCATGACCACCTGGTCATCATGGTCCCTGAGTTAACAAAAGAAAGATTTCTGTGGGGCTTGGGTGATTGATTCTGGTTACTGAGGGGAAATCGGTGTGCATCTGTATGCCAGGTGAAGGGAAAATTACATATGGACTCTTGGGGACCCTCTTGGGGACCTTTCAGTATTTTTATGTCTACTAATAAAAGTTAATGCAAAAGTACAACACCACAATCGTATCAGAGCCACTGAGAATGCAGAAGGATGTTTGGTCAGGCCAAGAGTAAAGAACCACACTGAGGGACTGGTTGGGGTAAAAGGGGGCTTGAATGGACAGAAGAAGAAAGTGGTGAAAGATAAACTCAGCCTGCATGGTTAGCCATAGCATTAAGGAGCATAGTTGTGCTACTTACCCTTCTTATTGTATATATATTCACACATTTACAAGCTATTTCTCTTCTTCTGATTATGTGTGGAGTCTTCTTGGTGTTTATTTATTTGTTTGTTTGTTACAGGGTCTCATTATGCAGCTCAGACTCTTAGTGATCCTCCTGTCTCAGCCTCTCCAGCACTGGGATTACAGGTGTGCACCAACATGCCTGCTTTCAGTGGACTGCAAGGCACACCCAGGGTGAGGCTGGCATAGCACATGGTACTGGGGATCAAACCTGGGTCCTTGTGCTCATGAGGCAGGCACTTAGTCTTCTAAGCTATCTCTCCAGCCCCTTCGTGGTGTTTAACATTAAAATTTATCCTCATATTAAGGAACATCCAGTCTGGATTGGGACAGAACTGGGGGTGGCTAGGACCTCTATTCTGAAGATAGTGTCGGGGGAGCTGAGTGTCTCCACTTTTACACAGATGTAAATAGGATGTCATGTGTACTGTTTTGTGCAGAGTGTGGGACTTATAAAGGGCGACAGTGGGAGACACTGATCATGTGACTGTCGCTCTCCAAGACCAGGGTGGGAGGGACCAATATTCTAAGACTTGTCCTTGGGGACCAGAGCCCTTCCATGTGTACCTGGGGATGGAGGTCAAGCGTGGATGTCCTTTTAAGGTATCTTCAACTTTTACACTTTGAAAACTGGGACCTTCTGCAAAGGGAGGAGAATACATTGTCCTCTAAGGAGTGAAAGAGGTCATGATGTAAGAGGCACCCTCAGCCCCAGCACCTCTGACTTCTGGGATCAGGAAAACTTGCTGTGGGCTATGGAAGGAGGCTTAGCATCCTTGGCTTCTACCCAGAAGAGACTGGTAGGGCCCAAAACCCCCACAAATATAGCAGACACTGCCAATGCCCTGTGGGGGTCTCCTTACCAGTGTGCACTGTTGGGTTAAGGAAGCAGGTGTCATGGGGGCCGGTAGGATTAGTATTTATTTCCTTAGCACAAAAATATCAGGATAGGAATTGTGGGATGCAGCGTGTGAACATTTTCTTAAAACTAAATCTAATTTCTCATTATAAAATTAGTAATTACAGCTGCAGAAAACTTGGACAATGGTGAAATGCATGAAGAAGCACACACATGCCAATCACCCCCGTCGTATCACTGAGAGATAACCGTTCTTAACACTTCATTTCATAATCTTCTGTTATCTTTTCTATGCATACAAATAGATATATTTTTCTGTTTTTCAACAAAAAAGAGATTATAGCACCCATTATTTTGTAATGCAGTTTTCATTTAAGGATCGCGGTCACTGCCCTTTCATAGTGATGCACCTGATTCTACAGCACAGATTTCACTGGTTGTTGGTTGGGACTCTGGGATTGTGCTAGAATTTACTGAATCCCTTGTCATTCTTTAAAACATTCATTTTTATTACACAGTTAATGTGTATTTATTGTAAAGAAATTTTTAAAATGGAAATAACTGCAATGCAGAACGAACAAATCACCCGTGATGTACCAGCCACCAGTGATCAGCATTAATATTTCAGTGCGTATCCTTTCTTACAAAAATTGATTTTTGGGGTATGTATTATTTTATCACCTCTCTTTTCATTTAGCAATATGGCATTCATATATATGCTTGTATAAAGCCATTTCTGATGGCTGCATAGAATTCTATTGTATAAAAATACATGATTTATACAACCAGTGATTGCCTATTAATTGACATTTTGGGTTTCTTTTGCTGTTACAAAATACTGCAATAAACAGGCTTGTAGCTAATTCTTTTTTTAGGAGAAGTTTCTACAAAGAACAAGTGGGTCAAAAGGTATGCAAAAATGGATATGGAAAATGAAATTGCCCTCTAAAAACCGTACCACTTTATGTTTCCAGCAAGAAAGTATAAATGTCCATACTCCATTGCTCCTTGCTAACACTGAATATAATAATAGTAATAATAAAAAGCCAACTTCATAGGTGAAAAATGGTAGCTTGTTGTTTTAATTTGCATGTACTTGAATACTAATGAGGCTGAACACTTTTTCAAATGCCTTTTGATATTTGTTATTTCTTCTATTGAAAATTGTCGGTTCATAGTCTGTGCTCATATTTCTATTTGTATGTTAATAGCTCCTTGATTATTTGTATGTTATGGATATTAACCCTTTACCTGGTTACACAGACAGTGTTGCAAATGTTTCCCCAAATCTATCAACTCTTTTCCACTTTGTTTCTATTTTTTTATCTGTATATTCATTTGTTGGAAGTTTAAGATGTGAATTTGGCAAAATCTGTTATTCTTTTGTGGGTTTTGATCTGGGTGTCCTGCTTAGGAGAGCATCTTTCACCTCAAGTTTTGTATATACTTGTCTATATTTTATGGTTTATTTTATTTTAGCTTATTTTTGTAGGGTGGTGGATCGAATCCAGTGCCTACTGCATGCTAGGCAAGTGCTCTACTGAGCTATGCTCACAGCTCTTGTAGTTTATGTTTAAAGTTAGTTTTTCTGGAATTCATTTCATTTTTATTAGATGATGTTATTGAACAAAGCTCCCTTTTCTCATATCCCAGACTGTGTCCCTTGGCCAGGGAGTGTCATGCATGTTCCTGGCTCTGTCCCCAGGAGCTAAGTTCTGGCTGTGGATGGTCTTTGTCTGCACCAACAGCTCACTCTTGCATATTGTAGTTTTAAAACTTTTCAAAGGCTTTCTAAATTTTTAATTTTTTTGGGCAGTCTCGGCCCACCCTGAGGGCAGGGCTGGAGTGGCATGTGATGGCGGGGATTGAACTTTGGTCCCCTGAGCCTGCCTAAACTTGTCTAAGCAGGCGCTTTCTTTAGACCACTGAGCTATCTCTCTGTCCCAACATTTTTTAATATATGGGAGAGCAAACATCTCTCCAGTTGACTTTTCAAGTTTTCTTTGTCCATTCATGAAATAAATCCTCCTGCTTTGTTTTGCAATATTGTTTTCATAGTTTAAAAGATAAAATCCTCTTTTGGTTACGAACTATGTCTTCTTATGAGGTCAGTTTGGGCTGAATTTACATGAATGTCACAAGAAGATTAAGCCTTGCTGAACAAGGATGAAGTCCCTGTCTTTGTACTTGCCTGAAGGATGGTGCTGAAGTTTTATAATTAGAAATTAAAGTGTTTCCTAATAATTTTTACTTTAATGCACTAAGGTCAGAGAACATGGTTTTGTAACATTTTCTCCTTCTGCATTTGTTTTTGTTGTTAGACTTTTAAAGATTGTGTGTGTGCGTGCGTGTGTGTGTGTGTGTGTGTGTGTGTGTATACGTAGGGGTATACTAAGGATGGAAACCCAGGACTTCTTCCACACTGTACAAATACTCTGCATGAGCTGCACTCCCAGTCCCATTTAGATTTTGCCTGCTTGTTTCTTTTGCGCTCTCTCTCTGTCCCTCTCTGTCTCTGTGCCTCTCTCTCCCTCTCTCTCTATGTCTCTCTCAACAGTGTTTTCTATATGGCCTTGAACTTGAGGCCTGTCTGTTTCAGCCTCCCAAAGGCTGGGATTATAGGCATGAACTATTGCATCCTGCTTCCTATTTAGAGGTGTTGGCTAATTACTTGACCAATTTATTTCATGGATGTTGTGTTTTGTGTGTAAGCATCAAGGTTTCATACATACGTAAATCCAATTCTCTTTCTCTTTCCCCCTTCACAGTATTCATGATCGCATATTCAGAATCTTTATTGCCTTCTTTGCCTATCAAGAGTGTGAGAGATAAAATGATAGTCTTTCTTTGGTGGGGTCTTTTCACCACCCTTCTCCATAGTCTGAAGAGTTTTTATCATATTTAAATGCAATTGTAATTCAGTTCGTATAATGCGGTGACTGCTAGATTCTCCTTGTCCCACGGAATGCTTTCTGTAGTTCTGTGCTGCCGCATCTGAAGTGAGCATCTGACTTGTGTGCTTCTTCTGTCTGTGTAAGCTGGTGTGTTTATCTTTTAGGACTTCGCTTCTGAGGTGTCTCCTGGGCAGAGTGTTTGCTTTGATCGTGCCTGGCTCAGTGTGGAAAGGCGGCCTGTCTAATGGGGTTCGATTTATGCTTACAGTGAAACAATGAGTTAAACGCTTGCTGTTGCAATTAATAACTCCAGCCTCACGCCGTCGTCTTCTCTCCTTGTTTCTGCTTTTTTCCCCTTCACATTCTATTGTCATTTTATTGGCTTTTTATGTACTTTGAGGCTTTGGAAGGTTTATAGCCCTGTTCACAGCTTAACTAGCTTCAGATTCTTTCTTTAGACTTTATTTTTCTAGTTGCCTGATTCAAGAGCAACGTGCACCATCACCTGGGGGGAGGGAAGACTTTGCAAAAGGCAGATGCCAGCTGAATCTGCCTTTATTTGAGTGGGGCACATGGACTCCCCAAGTGTCCAGCTGAGGGCCACTGGCTGCTGCTCACCCAGCTCTAGAGTTCCAGCACTGTGCAGGGCTAGTTTGTAATTGTCTGTGGGGACATGCCTGTTCCCCAGCCTGTGGGCGAGGCTGCGGGGAGTGCTTGCCGTCGCTCTGAAGACTCCTCGGCACACACATACTGGATGATCTATCTCATCAGTAAATTGGGAGATGGGCAGTTGTGTTGATGTGAACAAAGGGAGTTTTGGGTGGCATAGGCAGGCTCTGAGGAAATCACAAGGACATTGAGGTGCCAGGGATGAGCAAGCTCTGGGAGCTGTTGCCACTATGCCAGCTTGAAGGGGGGGTACAGGAATAGCACTGTGGAACCTAGCAGGGAACCTAGGCACCCAGTGTGCATGGAAGGGGGGGTGCAGCCACCCCTACCAGGGTGACAGAGAAGGGCAGTAACCTCTCATCATCTTGTCCTCTCTCCGATGGACCTGTTTTAGGATCCCCGGGAGGAGCTGAGCCTGGAGGGTTGACTTTCTGGGAACACAGAGGGTGGCTTATGGGACAGGGCAACCACCGAGGTGGCTTCAGAACACTGACACCCAGAGTGCATGTGGGTGTCTCCTGCCTTCTTGTGGTGGTCCCAGGGTGCCTACTGTGGCTCCTGGCAGCCCGTGACACCATCCCAAACAGGGAGAGTAAGCAGAATGCCAAAGGCCTTCTTGTGTCCCCCACTCACTCCCAATGAGTCACGTGCCCACACCTTAGCATCCACAAGTGAATGTGTCAGGTGGTCCTGATCGCTTTAGCTGAGTGCAACCCATCATCCCCTGTGGTGGTCAGGGTTTTCAAGGAAATAGATTTAATATAAGACACATAATTTATAGGATTATTTTGAAATATTCACCCAATAAAATGCAGAGGGGTACAAGAGATCTGTCCACTCACCAGAGACTCAAAGGATACAGCTGAGGGCCTGGCTCCCACAGCAATGTTCCAGTGAGTCCTGCTGGAGGACCAGAGCCCACACCAGTGTCTCATGCAAGTCTATATCAAGGACCTGCACTGGGAAGGCCCAAAAGACAGTGGTGGAAACTGGCAAGTCTGTGCCATTTGGCTGAAGGCTGAGGGCTCTGTTCTGGAGCAAGGCACTGATGCATAAGGCCAGGACCAAAGCTCCCCCAATAAGAACTCTAGCCATCTTCAGTGGCAGTGAGGACCTGAACCCCTTTGATGAGGAGAGCAGCTGAGTCTGTAATAGGAAATCCTGCACAATGAGCTTCTCCAGGAGAATGAGCAGCACCATGTTCCCCGCCAGTTCTGCTTTTATTCTGTTGGCAACAGCCCTCAGGAGGGCCTAGGGCCATGTTGACTCAGTCCAGCTGGGTGTCACAAGTTACCATTAGGTAATTCACCATACCTTTGCTGAGCATGCTGGGCACATGAAGCCACTGCCACCTGGATTATACCCACCGGCGGACGACAAGGGCACAGCCATTCTCTGGCTTCATCCTGCATCCTCCTCCAGCAGGAACTGAAGTTGTTTGCTCCCCTCTTCTTTTTCTTAAATCAGTTTTATTTTTTTCATTTTTAGTTTTTTGAGTCAGGGTCTCACAGTGTAGTAGTCCAGGCTGACTTTCAATTCACTACGTACCCCAGGCTGGCCTTGAGCTCATCGTGATCCTCCTGCCTCGGCTTTCCGAATGCTAGTCCAAAGGTATGTGCTATCACTTGGTAGAGATGCAACTTACATACACTAACAGGCATGCCTTGTACATGTGCAGTTCAGTGAGCTTTTACACATAAATTTTCCCAGCTACAGAGGTGGCTTTGCCCCACTGAAAGCCTCGGTCATCTCTGCTGCCCATGCTTGTCCCACTACAACCTGTGCGACCTTGGAGCTGCTCTGTATTCTGGGGGTTGTTTTGCATCTTCTCGAGCTGTGTTGTGTGGAAGCGTACAGTGTTGGCTCTTCTGCGCCGGCTTCCTTCGCTTGCTGCGGCAGGGCTGCAGGGTGCCGTGCAGCGGCCCTGTCAGGGGCCGATCCCTGCTAGAGCAGAGGGTCCTCCTGCTGAAGCTCTTACCACATAGTGCTTGTGCTGCCTGTGCTTCTGAAGCGCTTTCTTGCTTTCAGGAGAAAGCTTCCTTCTCAATTGGTCTTCTTTCATTTCCTTTTATGCCCAAATTTTATTTTTATTCACACGGGTCTGCAGTATGTACTGATCTCATTCCTCGTGGGGAGTTGGTGCGTGGAAAGGACACATCTCCATTCTCATCTTGCTCCTGTGCCCACCCACTGTCCTCCCTCCCCTTTGCCTGCGTCCCTTGGTCCCTAGCCCTTTTGTCAAGAGCTGGTCCCTGCTTCCCAGGACCTGCTCATTTCCTGTTCTTCTCCCCTTGGAAGCTCCAGGGTTCGGACAGATCCTCTCCGTGCCTCAGTGATGGGGCAGCTTCACCCAGCAGCAGGACCCCAAATGCCTCCCAGAACCCAGCTTGTCCCATGTCTGAGTGTTGGGCCCAGACACAACAGCCACCTACTTGTAGCTTTAGCTGGTCAAGTCTCTCTGACTTTCCTCCTGCCGCTGTGACAACCATACATGCTACATGGGTGACTTCTCCTTAGTTCTGGAGGTCAAAAGTCATGGGATGAGGGTGTTGTGGGCGGTGTAATCCTAGGACAGAAAAGGCCGTCCCCTTGTCTTTTCTGCCTGCTGGGGGCCATCTGCATCCCTCGCCACCAGCCAGGTACACATCTCTCTCTTGCTTCTCTCCTGCCTCTCGCATGGAGCCCTGGTTCCACCTTGGCTCTGATTTAGGGCCTAGGATGCCCTCCCCATCCAGTCATGTTTGTGACACCCTCCTGCCATGGGAAGTGGCATATTGTGGGGACATGGCTGTCTTGGGGTCATTATTCCACAGTGTCCAAACAGAATCTGGACTGCTTTCCCGGGTCCTGTGCTTCTCCTATCTCAGCTGATGACACAGTCGGCCCTGTCCATGGCAACCCCCTACCAAAGCCTCTTTGCTCCCCTCTGAAACTCATCTATAGTCTGCTCCTTCTCTGGCCTGAGGTGAGCCAGGCCACACCTAGCTTTTGCCTGGGTCAGTGCCCTGGTCTCCAGCAGTCACCCTCGTGTGTTGTATGTGCCTCTCTGGCCTTGCTTCTGCCCCCCTCCCTCCAGGGAGCAGTGGTTCCCTGGTTTCCCTCGGTACCTGCCTTGGCTCTCAGGGCTGCTGGACCCAACATCACCCTGCTCTGGCTCAGCTTCTCCCCAATCTTAGCTCCCCTTTATCTTCACTGGCCCTGGCTCACTGGTGCCTCCCAACTGGAGTGCATGCCTCATCCAGAAGGAGGAGCTCCATGGAGTGTCACCTGTCCCTCCTGAGATATGGCATGCATGTGGCCTGGCTTGTGCTCACTTCAGAAGCACATATACAAGAGGCCTGGCTATTCTAGGATCATTGAGAGTCCAGGGTACAGAGCTGGGTTTCAGCACATTCTTTTCCTTTGGCTTCAGGGGTCCAGGCAGGAACGAGGGAGACTAGGGCAGGGAGCTGTAGCAAGGACAGCAACCCTAGGCAAGAGAGCCAGGAGGGCTGGGGGCATATGGGACAGGCTGTGACCTGGGTGGGGGAGTCCTGTGAGGAGTGCTCTGTCTCTGTGGCCATGTTTGTGTGTGGGTTGCCTGCGCGTGCCTGTGTAGACAAGCCATGTGTGCAAAGGTCTGGCACTGACGGTGTAGATGAATATGAGCTCACAGAAATGCATGTGTGTTGTGTGTGTGTGTAGTCTGTGTGTAAGTGTGCATCCTTGTAGATTTATGAACATCTGTGTGTGTTATCTGTGTGCTCACACAATGTGTGTAGGTGTGCATCCCCTTGGGCAATGTGTGCCGGTGCATGGGCTTGTCTGGGTGTCTGTCTCCAGGCCTGGGAGTGAGCCTGCTACTGTGTCTCTGGGCCTGGATATCCGTGAACATATATAAACATGCACATGTGCGTGAGTGTGTCTGTGAGCCCAGCTGTGTGGCCATGTGCTTGGTCTGGGGCATTTGTGTATGAGCTGCTGCACACAACTCAGCCACGTGTGAGCAGTCAGTCACGCCGATGTGTATTGCTGGCCTGTGTCCTTGCCTGTCAGCCTATCCTTGTGCCGTGCAGCACTGTCCTCAAGCCCCATGCCCCACCCCCATCCTCAGGCTGTGGCCCGAGAAGGCTCTGAGCAAGGATGGCCCTTCTCTCAGCAGTTGTCATTGGAACCCTGTGACATCGGACATGGGATTAGAAAGCAGCCAGTGCACAGGGACCCTTGTGCTTGGCGGCCTTGCCTGCTCCATGCTGTCACCAGGGCCACTTGCTTGGGTTAACTGATGGTGGGGGGAAAAACCCATTAGTCGCCTGCCTCTCCCAGTCATCCGTTATCAGCTGCAGACGGCAGCCTGGCTGACACACGCTTGCTCTTCTTCACGTAATTGGAGAAAGTTTTCCCATTACCCGCTGTCTCTGTGAGGCGCTAGGCCTCCCGGGCCCCTCTGCGGTCACGCGGGTTCTTTGCAGCCTCCTTAAGAGGCTGACCTAATTTCCACTCTTTGTCATTTTCTCCCTAACGCGACAGTGGTTTCTCAGGAGCTCCTCCGAGCCTGGGCTCCTGTCAAGCGACTGGAGCTGTGGTCATGGTCACGCAGCTTCTCCTAGAAGTGGCAATGGTGGGGAGGGCAGCTGCCTCGTCCTCTCATCCGCGGAAGGCATCTTGGACAGCTGTCCCTGGGGAGGCCACAGGCAGCCTCTGAACTTGGAGGCCCTTCAAGATAGTGAGAGGGTGCCCTGGCTTCTTTCGGGATGAGACACAGCCTTGCCACCCAGGGTGGAGTCCATAGCTTTCTCTTCTTGCACAGAGGCCTGGGGCAGGGTCAAGCTCCCTGGAGCACAGCTGCACTGACATCCCCAGCCTTGCCTCAACTCTGGGCCCCTGACTTGCCTGGGGGAGCCCCCTCCACTTGCTGCTCCGACTGGCCTGGGCTCAGCTCTGTGTGTGTGCATCGGCACTATGCTGGCCAGGGGTGGGTTGGGAACACAGAATGCAGCGCCACATCTCCTGTGGTGTTTTCTCTATGCTGCAGTCCTGAAAACCAGACTGCAGCCTCAGCATGCACAGCTTCAAGACAGGACATCCAGGACACTCTTAACCCTCCTCTGGCCTCTGGCATTGACACAGTCTGCCTGACACTCTCACCACTTCTTTTCACTCCTGTGCCTGCACCAGCCAGGACAATGCCAGGGGGCACCTTCCAGTGCTCCTTCACCCTGGAGATCAGGCCTGCACCCACTAGGGCCAGCTCTCCTCTTCTCCACAGAGCAGTGCCGTCTGTGTCCACAGGCACCTGGGTGCCCAACCCTGGGCACGTCATGGCACTGGCAGAGCCTTCTGTAGAGCTTGGCAGAGGTGGAGGGGTGGTATCCCCTGGCAGGGACACTGGGAAGCTGCTCAATGCTGAGCCAGCCTCTATGGGCAGGGAGTACCAGTCCCAGCCCAAGGCCTGTGCCTACAAGCGCTGGGCCCCCCACAGTGGGCTCTGCCACAGAAGGCTTCGATACCACCACCACAGTCAAGCCCAGCTGGTGCCCACAGCATAGGACACCCCCCGCCTCAGTTTCCCTGTCTATAGGCAGGAGTGTTGACCAGTATAGCCCTTCTTATCTTGCCAGGTCTTTGGGGAGGACTAAAGGAGTTGTTGCACCAAGCCACTCTCCCTCCCTCCCTTCCTCCCACTGTCCTTCCCTCCCTCCCTCCCTCCTTCCCTCCCTTCCTTTTTCCTTCCTTCCATCCATTCTTTCCTTCCTGTTTTGTCATTTGAGATAGGCTTTCACTATGTAGTTTAGGCTGAGCTTGAACTTCTCAAACTTGCAGTGACCCTTGTGCCTCAGCCTCCTGAGTGCTGGGATAACAGCCATGAGCCACCACACCCGGCTCTCTTTTTGCTTTTCTAAATATTGACAACATTATGGATGAGCTCTGGCCTGTCATACCAGGTGTCATGGTGTCAAATGTCAGCCTGTGCTGTCCTGAGCTCCTCTCTCCTGTTCATACCATGTAGACATGTGGACACCCAAGACTCACATATATATGTAGGTGTGTTCACATGTACACAGGTGCTCGTGTACACACATGCACACATAACATGTTCACAGGAACATGCACATGCCATTCTCCATGCATGCACACAGATGCACACACATACGCATGCACTCATGCATGAGAGCACGCACGCACCCTGTTTCTATCCCCTCTCCCTCGGGATAAACTGAGGAACATGCTTGTGTCCTGTCAGGCACTGGGTGGCTTCTTGAGGCAGGGCTGGCTGCTTGGGCACCCAGTCGAGCACAGGGCACCTCCCAGAAGGCACCCGGCTGCACCTAGTGGGGGTGCGGGTGGCGAGGGCATGGAGGCCCACATGTACTTGTGCCAACCCCTGGCCCTGAAAACATTGCAGCTCTGCTGAGTGCTGCTGCCTCTGCCTAGTGGGGAGACGTCAGCCAGCATAGAGAAGCATCCTGGAAGTGACAGGTGCTTCTTAGCTCCGGGCGAGCCCCGGGCCCCATGGAATTGGCGGCTGCAGCAGCCCCTGCTTCCTAATTAGGGGAGAGGAGGTGGTAGGGAAGGCCCAGAGGTGAGGGCTCTGGCTCTGGCTCAGACCAAAGGCAGGAAGGCTCACTGTGAGAGTAATGGGCTGGGAGGGGTGTGTGTGTGTGTGTGTGTGTGTGTGTGTGTGTGTGTGTGTGTGTGTGAGACACAGGGAAAAACACAAGAGAGACAGAAAGACAGAGATAGATTCAGAGATGCAGAAGTATAGAGAGAAACAAAGAGGGAGAGACAGTGAGGAAGACAGAGACTGAGAGATGGAGAGAAGAGGTAAAGATGGAAAGATGGGAAGAGAGCGAGAGAGGGAGAGGCAGAGGGAGAGGGAGGGAGGGGAGAGAGAGAGGAGGAGAGAGAGAGACAGAGAGAGAGAGAGAGAGAAGAAAAGACCAACAGGGATGGAACAAGGAAGGGCATCAGTGTAGCTTGAATTGTCCAAGCCTGGTGTGCTGGACCCTCTGAGGCAAGACCACACCCATAAGGTCACGGCTTCTTGCCCCACCCCCACCCCATGCTGAGCTCCGAGCAGCCTGGGGCCTGATGCCCACATCGCACCACCTGGTAGGCACTGTGGGTGGTGGGATCCCTCTGTGGACACTTTGATGCACCAGGTCCTCCTCTGATAACCTTTGAAGCCTCAAGGTCTTACTCTGTGATCATGTCACATGATGTGGACACTTCATGAGGTATTCATCCATCAGCCAACTGTTCCCCAAAGGAAATGGGTGCAGAGGTGCTAGCAAGGGTCTGGGAATGGAGAGTGGGGGTGGGGGACAGTTCCCTAGAGGAGAAGGCAGATTTGGGCTGGCTCCAGGGAGCCCTTTTTCTGCCTGTCAGGAGAATGGAAAGGATGAGTGGATGTGGGAGCCAAAAAGGCACCAGCAAGGTCAGGAACAGGGAGGGCTGATGCCAGGCAGGACAGAGATAGGGGCCAGGATCCTGCATGCTTTATTCTGGTTGGTTATGCAAGGTTGAGCTTCACACTGGCCCATGTTCCTGGGCTTTAGTTTGGAACAGAGAAGAGGAGGGGCCTCTCTGGGTTGGGCAGGAGGTGGGCAGAGGTGAGACCTGCCTAGCTAACAGCTGCAAGGGCCAGATCCCAGACCATACGTGTGGCTGGACCTAGGATGTTCTCTAATGGAGCCTAAAGTCTAGTGCTGCCACCACACCATGTTCCTGTAATGCGAGGGTGGACTGGCTCTGCAAACATGTCTTTTCTGTCTTCATCCTCCCACGGCTTCCAGGCTGTGCAGGGGGCACTGCTGCTCCTGGGACGACTCTGGGAAAAGCTCTCTCCTATGCCACGCTGGGCCTGGAGGGAGGGAGGAGACCTGGGTTGGACTGGCAGAAAGTGTCTGCTGCTCGTAGGACTGACCAGGCATTCCCTTTAGAGTGAGTGAAGGTCACCCTGCCTATGGCTGTTTCAACCTTGTGCCCATGGGGGCCAGTGGTCGCCTAACCTCTTGAAGTCCTTCCCTTGCCTGACAAGAAACCTAGACCCTGAGAAGGGCAGCCCTGGGCACAGAGGAGGGCTCTGCAGGAACACAGAGGGGCCCTAGAGTCACACCAAGCTCTGCAAAGCTCACAGTGCCCTTCTGCCTGGAACCCCACTGCTGGGACCCACTCATCGGCTGGGTGATCTGCAGCTGGTAGTGGACATTTGGGGGGCTCCTGGAGGGCAGCTCTGGGTGCTTCTCTCCTTTTTTTAGCTCTCTCTGTTGCGCACTGCTTCTCTCTTTTATGTTTTTTTTGCTAGAATTTTTTTGAACATAATAATTACATTTATTTTGAGGAGCTGGTACATGAACACAATCACATCTTGCTGTGGTTGTGTCTGGATGCCCCCCAAAGCCTCATGCTGTTATGAGGGTGGGCTTTTCCAGGCTGGATCTAGAGTCTGTGACTTATTCATGGTCCAATACTGGGATTATGGGCGTGAGTGGTACACCACCCTAGGGTGGGCAGTCTTCATACAACAGAAGGGACAGAAAAGGATTTGTCTTTCTTGTTGCTTTTGCTGTCTTTGTGTCATGAACAATTGGCCTTCTGCCACGTGCCACTCTGCCTTGCAGCCAGCTGAGTATGGGCTGAAACCTCCACAAACTGTGAGCTAAATAAACCTTTCCTCCTCTAACTTTGGGTGTCTGGCATTCTGTCTCAGCCACAAGAAAAGTAACTAAGACCCATCTGGACCATTTTACACTCTCCTGCTCCTCTCTCATTTGCCTCTTCCCCTTTCTCTCATCTCCTTCCCATATTCTAAAACTCTGCCTTCCTCTTCCCACCACCTTTCTTTTATTTTACTCTTTAAATTATTTATATTTTGAGTATCTTGTGTTAGAGCAACCATGCAATATTTAAACTCGTGTGTCTGATTTATTTCACTTAGCATTATGGATTCATGGTGCATTCATTTTCCTATAAATGGGTCAAATGTATTTCTCTTTAGGGCTGATATATATAT
>NDGM010961095.1:0-13895 GCA_002564305.1 Octomys mimax
CTTTAAAACTTTGTCTAGTACTTTGGAAGGCTGAGGCAGGAGGATTTTAAGATCGAGTTCCACGTGGGCAAGACTTAGTGAGGTCTTGTTTCAAAAGAGACTTTGGCTGCATTGTAACCCTTAAAGTTAATTTCTTATAGCTAACAGATAATGACATATTGCTTTATATATCCATTCTGACAACACTGCTTTTCAACGAGAGTTATTAGGCCATGATTAGTTAAGATTTTTCCTACAGGGCCAGATAATAAATATTTTAGGATTTGTAGACCATAAATTTCTATTGTTACCACTTTGCCCTGATATGGTGTGAGAATAGCTACAGAAAATCCATACATGAATGGGCCTGGTTTTTGTCAAGTGAGGTTTAATTTTTTAAAAAAATGGTGGCCAGGGAGATAGATCAGCCATCTAAGTGCCTGCCTGGCAAGTGCAAGAACCCAGGTTTGATCCCCGGTACCACATACCAAGCTGCCCACCCCCCCAGGCCAGAAGAGCCGGCCACTGAACCTGGTGTGGTGGTACATGTCAGTAATCCCAGCGCTGGGGAGGCTGACACAGGAGGATCACTACCAGTCCAAGCTGTATAGTGAAACGCTGTACCAAGCATGTTTAGAAAAAAAAAAACCTTAAAAAAGAGGGTATTTTCTGAGTCATAGCCTGCTGAAGCTTCATTTAGACAATTCATGTTTAATATGATTATTCTGATATATCTATAGTTTTAAATTCAATGTTGATATTTGTTTTCTATGTGTACCATCTCTTCCTGGTTCCATCTTTCCTACCTTTTTAACCAAGTAAATATTTCTCAGCATTTTTTTCCATTTCTTCTATTGGTCTATTAACTACATGTCTGTTTTATTTTTAATTCATTGGACCTGGGCTTTACAGTAGACACCACTGCCTAACCGCATCACCTTCAAGCAGCATGACGCTTCTCATGTCATACATGAATTCTATCCCTGTGCGGGTCAGCGCTCCCCATCTCTATGACATATTGCCATTTGACTTCTGCTTGTGCTGTATACCTTGCAATGCATTTTACTATTTTTGCTTTAAACAATCATCAGATTGGGCAACTTATTAAGTGAGGAAAATGGTTTCGTTAAACTTACGTCCACCTTATTCCCAATCTCCCCCATTCTGCTTTCCTTGGGTGAGTCATTTGGGCAGAAAGTGAAGTGCTTTCATCCTCTTTCAGCCTAAAGAACTTCTTTCCACTGTTTTTGTTCGAGTCGAGGTTTACTTGTAAACATTCTCTCAAACTTTGCCCGAAAATGTCTCTGTTTGATTTTCATTTTTGAAGATATGTAAATTCGGGGCTGGCATGCTAAGGCGATTGAGACTAGACGTGGTGTCGCAGGCCTGTGATCCCAGTGCTTTGGGAGGCTGAACACAGGAGGATCACTACGAGTCTGAGTAGTGAGACCTTGTAGACCCTGTACTAAATACATAAAAAATAATTAATTAATTTATTTATTCCATTGCCTTCTGGTTTGCATCATTAGTGATGCAAAGCCAGCAATTTCCACATTGTTTTCGTTTTTTATATGAATCTTTTCACCCCTAGCAGCACTTAAGATACTTTTCTAGATCACTGATTTTCAGTGAGTTGAATAGGCATTAAATTGGTGTTTAATTATTTTTGGTATTCACTGATATTTCAGATCCTTAAGTTTATAATCTTGATGAAGTTTTTACATTTAAGCTTATAGATTTAATAAGTTTATAAATTTGGGGAGAAAGTCGCCTTTCAGATTCTAATGACACATACATTAGATTGCTGATGTTTTCCTATGAAACACTGAAACTCTTCATTTTTTAGGGTTTATTTTTTCTGCTCTCTGCACTTCGTTTTCAATAATTCCCACAGCCACATCTTCAAATTCTCTGATCTTTTTTCCAGAGTGCTTCTTTAAACCTATTAATGAAATGGTACACTTCAGACATCATTTTGTAATTCAGTATTAGATAATTTTTACATCGTCATCTATCTCATGTTATTCAGGTTTTTTATTTATTGCAACGCGTCTATTATTTCACATTTCAGCATGGCAGAGGTCCTGCCATGGCTCCAACGAGTCTCGCACACCATGGAAACGTAGTCATCAGCTGGGCTGTGGTATTGCCAGACAGCTGCAGCGTTAGTCTCAGTCCTCTCAGCCTGTCATGGAATTCAGGTGTTCAAGTCCTTGATATAAATATGCGTGTCTATTAGCACTGTTCTAATTTTCTTACCTGTAAATTCAGTCAACTGTTATTTCTTTTTTATATTTCTTTTTTAAATAGGATAACCCCCCTTAAAAAAACAATAAAAATGATACAGAATTTCAAAACAAGATGATAAATTAACAGTGGGCGTTATCTTGCATATCGTTGTCTTCAAAGTAGTTGTTCAGATTACCAGATGTAGGCATGCAAAATTGATGGCATAATTAAGCAGTAACTGCTCGGTTTCCATTAGTGAGGTTTTTCTCCTGATTGTGGAACTCATTTTCATGTGTCTTTTCACATGTCATAATTTAATTGGCTTCTAGACACAGTGTATGTAATATTGTTGAGTGCCTAGATTACGTTGTCATTCTCTAAGCAATGTTGAACTTTATTTTGCCCGCCATGCATATTCATTCTGAGTAGCGTGGCCCTTTTCAGGCTTGCTCTTACGCTTGATGAGGGAGGTTCCAGATGCTCTTTCTGGTTGGGTTCCTTTGGTCCCAACCAAAACAGGACTCTTAATGACTCTTTCATACCCTAGGGGTTCTGTAGTGTGTCTTCCATCCAACTGCTCAGAAGCCAGACCCCTCCCAGCACTGTGAGCTGTGCAGCTTGTCCAGCTCCTGGCCGTTGTCCCTGCCTGCTATTCTGGGATCTTCCCTTCACAGGCCCTGTTGTGCTTCAGCCAGACTCACTGGTTGGTACCTTTATCGTTCTGAGTAGCTCTTACCTCCAAGATATTCCTCCTTGTAAGCTCTAGCTGCCATGGCCTGTAATCTGTCTCCACCTAGATTCCTGTCCCCCCACCTAGGTTCCACTTCCTTGTTTTCGTCCAGGCAGGAAAACCTAGTAGTCAGTGAATACGGCTCAGGTCACTTGTTTCTAGTCTCCTGAGAATCATGACTTGCACTGTCAGTTGTGCAATATCTCAAAATAATTTTTCATACATGTTGCCCAGTTTTCTAGCTGTTTACAGTACGAAGTAAAATCTGTTTCTCCAACACTGACATGCTTGACTTTATAGGGAACTTGCTAATGTGGTATAGCTCAGTATAAGTCCAATAAAGGAAATATGGGGAAAATGTATGTCTTAAGATACCTTTTGCTTCCAGGAAATTACAGTATTGGATGGGTCATGATTATGGATGAAAGAACAATTATAGCAGTTTTCTCATCATAAAGAGCATGGCAGGAGTGGGAGGTAGCTCAGTGGTAGAGACCTTGCCTAGCGTAGGGGAAGCGCTCAGTTCAGGCCCAGCACTTCTAAAAAAAAGGATGAAATTTTTAGGGAGATCTTTACAATAGAAAACAGTATTTTTGTTTTATATTTTAATTATTCCCTCTATGACTAATCTTGCTCAATCTCCAGCCAGAGAAGTTTTAATTATGAGTACTATCACTTTGTCCCTTAAATCACAGAAATAAGGACTCTTGTCATGGGAACCTAGAAACAAATTAACATTGGGATAAGTTTACAAAGAATATGACACCACGTCTATGTACAATACAAATGCACCACATGTCTATTTCTGAAATGTTAACAAGTATCTCCCGCTCCAAGTCGTATTCCTAAGATCCCCCTCAAAAGAAAATGTTCATATGTTGGACAACTAACCCCCAGTTCCAATGTTAACAGTATTTGTTGGTGGAGCCTTTGGGAAGAAATGAGGATTAGATGAGCTCAGAAGGATGGGTCCTCCACAGGCATTAGTGACTTTATGGGAAGAGGGAGGGACATCCCTGCTAGTGTGCTTGCTCTCTATCATCACATAGTGCCTTTCACCATGTCACAGTAACGTCAGAAAATGGACTGAGAATTTACAAATCATCTAATGTGTGTGTGTGTGTGTGTGTGTGTGTGTGTGTGTGTGTGTGTGTAATTTCCAGATACATTGTCAACTTTCAACCTCTGTGTTTCCTCTAATGACACGGGTTTTGTTCAATAAGAGATGTTTAAGACAAGAAGGTGATCACTGACTCTTCCATACAGTCTAATCCACTTACATTAATCCTAGTTCTCATCTGCCTGGTGTCTAAGTTTACCTTTGACAATCCAGAGAGGCAAAAGAGAGGCAAACATTGGGACGATAGCAATAATTTAGTTGGGAGGTAGAGTATTCTTGGGAGACACAGAGAGACTTTAAAATAGAACTGGAGATAGTAGTTCTTTTATATAGATGGTTGCTGCTTTCTATTGTCAGATGTAGGAGACTATTTCACTGAATAAAGCTTTGGTTTCCAGCATAACCCTTTCCTTATTCATATTTGACTGGACAGAATTGCCTATTTAAAGTAAATTGGGCAGAAATAATTACTGGCACAAATCCTCTGGAAAATCTGCCATCTCCGCTCATTTCTGCCCCTCTGCTGCCCCCCTGTGCCAATGTCATGGTGTTTTAACATCTTAGCACCTTATTGGATTCTTTCCTTCTCAGTCCCCACCTTCCCTAAGCAAATCCAGTCATCCAAGTAGGACTCTGTATGTATCTTAATTGTGTGGGAAACACTGTAACAAAGTCAAAGGCTGAAAATTTCATACGGTTGGTGCATTTTCTGAGTCAGCATGATCTTCTATGAACCCAACAAGCAAATGGTCCTGCCCCAAATCCTAACCTTGTTTGTACTCATGCCCAGGATGTGCTCCAATCCTGGAATAGTGGGGTATAATCTGCTTCTTCCTCACTCTATAGGATCTGGGTCTTTCCCATCTCAACAAGACCCCAGTGACCCCTCTTTCCTAGGAATTCTGTATCTCCACTTTAACGCAATGCGCAACGTCTCAGCCTCTAACATGAGTTACTACTGTGTGCAACGTAACACACTTCCAAGTGCCCTGAACATGCACCAGATGCAAAATATATGTTTAACAATCTTATGGGTAAATAATGAAAAGTTAATAAACTATATATGTCATTGCTATCAACTTCGTTAACACATATTGCTCCACAAGCAGGGATCCTTGCTTAATTGTTTCACTGGAAGGAAATAACAAATGATAATAAAAATTAAGCGTTAGGTTGAATCCAGAGTCATTTTCTGGGTATATGAGCTCAGTTTTTAGGAATGATAACAGTATTCCTCAAAATGATTGAATGTTAATGGAGATTTTCCATAAAGGAATTTAGCATGCATCTGACATAGAGTTAATTTCTATGTCAACTGTTGCAAGTACCTGTATCTTTTTGAAACAAGAGCTTTCATAAACTGATATAACTTTGCTTGTCATGGAAAAACTATCAGCTAAATGTTCCTGGATTTGCATGCATCGCTGCAATTGCTGTCACTTATATGATAGCTTGTGCTCATTTTATTTTAAATATAATCAGCCACACTTAGAGTAAATTTGAAGCAATACATCCCTACTTTCTGTTCTAATTAAATCCAAGTAGCAACATAATTAGCAACTAAACCGGCATTTTCAAGGAAGAATTCCACCTTCCAGCAGCTGAGTTTACAAAATAGTTTAGTGTTGCCATACTCCATTGAAATGTAATATTTCAGGCTAATTTTTTTTGGTTATTTTTGTGGTAATAAAAATAATGCCCTCACACTGAAAAATTGGAAAAGACAGCAAAGACTTAAGAACACTGATGATCTCATGAGTGAGAGCTAATACTTAAAATACTAGTAAACACAAGAACATGAGTCTCTTTTTTTTTTCTTTCCAACCCAGTGCTGTCCAACAGGATATTCTGTAGTGATGGAAACCTTCTTGACTGGCCCCATCCATATGAGAACCACCAGCGACAAGTGGCATAGGGCACCTGACAAACTGGGTTTTTTGTTTTTCTTTTTATGAGAGGATTGGGCAGGCCTTGAGCTCAGCAAGCCTCCTGCCTCAGCTTCCTGAGTGCTGGATTAAAAAGCTAAAGTTATAATTGTGCTTTGTAACAATTAAATTTGTCAGGTATTATTTTAAAATTTTCAGCTCTCCTAATGTATAATTGGCAAATAAAAACCGTATATAGTCAAGCTATTCAGTGTGGCTATTTAATATATGTACATATTGTAGAGTAGTCACTACAATCAAGTTAATGGATGTATCCTGAAGTTCACAGGGTGACACTTGTGCAGAGGATGTAGATGTGTGTGTGTGTGTGTGTGTGTGTGTGTGTGTGTAGGTGTGATACAAGAACACTATTACTCTCCATTTCTATTGTACTGTACAGTAATGGTACCCATAGTCATTTTTTCTACATCAGATCTCCAGAACTTACTCACCTTACAATTGAAATTTTGTACCTTCTGGTCAACATCTCCCACCGTAGCTCCTAGGAGCTACTCTTCTTTTCTTTGCTTCTATAAGCCCAACTTGTTTTGGATTTCTCCAGTTTCATTAATCTTGTTGTAAATATCAAGGTTTTATGGCTAAATAATAATCCATTCAGTCTATATAAACCATATTTTTGTCCATTTATCTATTACTGGACACAACTCAAATTTCAACAGTCAGATGTGCCTAATGACTACCATGCTGGTGAGAGTAGCAGATATTTTTACAACACTGGGGACAAACCATTACACTGGGAATATTTCCCCACATTATTAAACATCCTGTGAAAACTTGATTTCAATGCCTCCTTATTTCACCATATAAAGGTATTATTATTCATTCCAACATCCCTAATTATGAGGCAATTAGATTTTTTTTCCATTTTAACTCCTGTAAATAAAGCTACAATAAACCAGTTTATAAATAAACTTTCACCTACACCCGTGATTACTTCCTTAGGATAGATCCCAAAGGAGAAATTACTAGATGGAAAGATAGGAACTTCTTTGAGACTTGTTCCTGAAAGGTTGGACCTGTCACAATGGGTACACTCTCACAAGGAAGTACTCCAGAGCAACCATTTCATTACACCCCTGTCAACAGTAAGCATTACCCAGTTACCTTTTTAAAAAAAAAATCCATGCTTAATTGATAAATTAAAAGGATAGAAAGTGGCTGGATTTTTTGCCTGTTGATTGGTAGTCATGATTATCATATAGTGGACCATTTAGGTCCTCAAGGGAGGACAAGTAGTTACTCAGCTGCATTTGTATTATGGCAAACAGTTTGTGTACAGCCTCCATCTGGGTCTGCCTTGACCTTGCCTCACCCTAAGGTCCACCTTTATGGTTATCTCCCATCCAGGGACTGAATGATGTCCAGATGTGCAAACCTAGCCATTGTGCCCAACTGGGCAATTCTGGTGGGCATATTCTCCCCAGAGCTCCTGGCCAGTATGACTGAGGCTTCGTTGAACCTGCATCACCAGCAGATGTCTCTACTTTCCAGGTCTTCTTCCTCTTCATTTTTTCCACAGTGTGGATCTCCAGTAAATACCTTAGATCTCAAACCAATCTCAGCATCTGCTCTGGAGAACCCAATTTACAGCAAAGATGATGTTAGACTTTTTATATTTATTTGACTTTTCTGTTGTTTGTTAAGGATTATGAGGTCACTTCCAGGCAAACAGGAAAAAAAAGTGTTGATATCCACAAATATATTTCAAGTAAAAGATTTTTGTTTGAAGCAATAGGAAAAGTAATAAAGATTAATGCATTTGGTTTTAAACTTAAAATTTTCCTAAGTTGTAGGAAAACAACTTAGACAAAATCTATTAAAGACCCAAAGTGGAAAATTACAATAGACAAGAGGTTTAAATTTACCTAGAAAAATAACTTAGTGGCCAACAAAGCTGAGTATTGAAAACATTGTGTATTTTTCTTTAGGACATAAAACAACTCTTCCTTTGTGCCTTCTCTAAATAGATTCCCACAAACCGTTCCAGACTAAATTATTCTGAAATTTCAGATAATCCAGGATGAGAGTAGTTTTAAAGCCAACAACATTGCCATAAAGGTAATTTACTGGTGAGGAAACTCAACAAAAATGAAAATGCAGTTCTGTCAGGAGCAGTCATAGTTCTTCCAACCTTTTGGTTTCCAAAATCATGAGAAAAGTGAAGTAGCCTGATGTGGGATTCCCCTCCCATGCCACGGTCGCCACTAACTCCTGCCTCCTGTGCTTTACAGCGTTGCTTACGGATGACCTCACAGATGCAATTATCTGTGCCAAGAAAATTGTTAAAGAGACACAAGGGATGAACTACTGGTAAGAATCCTTCCTTGGACAACTCTGGCCTGTGTGAGTAGAACCTACATCCGAACAGTATTCGAGCATCTTGGCTGTGATGGAGTTTGACCCTCCAGAGGGTTGCAACAATGCTGCCATAAACCTATCCTTCTTCTTCCTCACCACAATGCAGGTGTTAGGGGGAAAATAGTAGAAGGGAGTGGTGTGGGGAGAAGATATAGTCAAAAAAATTACATATTCACAAGAAGCTGTTGCAAACAATCTGAGAAAGAGGTACTTTCTAATGTGAAATGGAAAGGGTTCATCCAGACGACTTACCAAAAAACTTCCCTAAGCCTGAGTGGGAGCCCTGGTTCAGCCAGGACCTACACATCCCAAGGCTGTTCCTACGGAACACTGTGAGCTGGACCACCCACTTAGAGATTCCATGTTTTCCAAGATGTGGGTGTTGAACTCAGTGACCTATACTTCCAAAACCTGTTTGCCTGCTGCTGAGGCAAAAAACTGGGGAGAGAAGTTTTAAGGCAAAATAATAAGAGATCTTACATCTCAGAAGAAGCTGAAGCTACACTCAGGGCATCACTGGTTATTCTAGAGATTCTCCGTAGGTCTGAGCCTCAGAATACATTGGTTGTCATGCTTCTTTCTGTTCCTGCTTCCCTCTCCACCCCAGGCAAGGCTGGAAGAAACACTGTGAGGGCCAAGACCTGTCTGAGTGGAAAAAAGGATGTGAGGTTTCACAAATGGGAACCGGAGCTCAGTCCCCATGATATGTAATGAACGCCAAATGCTCACGTCACCTTGTCCCCTTTCTTCCAGTACTCCTTCTCAGAGTTGGGGAGGGAAAACTGAAGTGTATTTTAAGAAAATAAACATTTCCACTTAAATGTCTTCACCTTGAATCAGTTTCAGTGATGTCATGATATTATGATGTTAAGACTTGAAAAATCATCTCTGGAATGTTCCAGTCCTAAACGGAATACATTTTCCTTCTTCAAGATGAGAAGTCCTACTGGTGTAGCCCTGAAATGGCTCACAGCCCAGAAACGGCTGCTTGTAGCCCTGAAATGGCTGCTCATTGCCCTGAATGGCTACTCATTTAAAATTAGACTTTGAAGTCAGTTAGACTCAGTGATACAACTGAACAGGTCTTCAGGCCACAGTTTACCAACCACTCTCCAAAGGCATTGCACCGTTCTGCTCCAAGCAGTAGACACATAGTACGTCCACAGGGAATATTCCTCTGTCTTCAGAAGGCTGTTCATAGAGACTTTACTGGGCAAGAGATAAAATGCAGCTCTTGCCCTCAATGTCCTGAGACTTCCCACAAGTTATTCCAGCATCCATTTAAGTGTAACCTATCAAATTCGAAAGCCACACTTCATAAATCCTCATGACAAAAATATCTTCAGTCTTAGAACTGCTGGTTTTATTAGTTTAGATAAAGGAAGTCTGAGTACTTGTAACAGGGGCTGAGGATCTCTGACCCTAAAGAGATAGTCCTAAAAGGCTCTCTGCGCTACACAGGGATGTTCTCCTTTGATGGCCCATGTAGCAGGGCAGCTCTATCCCTGTTAAGTTTTTTCTTGTGTTGTTTTTTGTCCCCTTGAATCTGCCCTGCTGAAGCAGAGCTGGTTAAAGCTGCTTTGTTCTAAATTTAGGTGAAAATAGTAGGTTCAGATAGAATGCAATCTGACCTAGAGAAAGCACTAAGTTGAGGTTTGTTGCAAAAATGGTTATGCCAGTAAATAACCTTCCCACTCAGAAGAAGGTCCCAGCTGATATGATTGAATATTTTACTACCTGAAAAACCTTTAATTAGTTGGTTTGCAACCACCCAGGTCTCTCTCTCTCTCTCTCTCTCTCTCTCTTCCTTTCTTTTTTTCCTTCCTTCTTTTCTTTCCTTTTTCTTTTTTAATGTATTTGGTACAGGGTCTCACTAGGCAGTTCAGACTCGTAGTGAATCCTCCTGTTTTCAGCCTCCCCAGAACATAATTCCAGGTGTGTGCCACCATGGCAGGTCTTGGTGGCCAGCTCAGCACAGCCAGGGGCGGGGCCGGTGCAGCATGAGATGCCAGCAATCCAACCCTGGTCCCTGTGCTTGCCCGAGCCGGTGCTCAGTCTGTTGAGCTATCTGCCTGGCCCTCACCCATGTTTTTCTATGGGCTCACTTCGTGCCCATTGGCTTTACTTTCATGCTTATGCTTTTTTAAAAATGAACTGTTCTCTTGTCAAAAATAAACATAAAATATAATCTTATAATCTTGGTACAATGTAATGAGTGGTACAAACCATAGAGGACAAACTTGAAATTCCCCTACCAATTGAAGAATAATTCTATCAGATGACTGAAGAAAATTTGAAAAATATAGAACCCATTAGTTGCACTAAATCAATAATCTCTGCTTATAGAAATCCTTAAATATGCATTTTCACAATGATTGTCCAGTCATCCATCTGTCTTGCAGTCCCTGTTCTTAGCCAAACCTCCTGCTTCATTAAAACCAGTGGCACCAACTTAATGAGTTGGTAAGGATCTGGCGCCAGCCATTCAAAAACTAGAGGAAAGACTTTCAAAAAAAATAAAAATCCAACTCAAAAAATTCAAGGTAATGGAAGGTTGGCCGGCCTTACAATTTGATTGATCTTTCTTTTTGCAAAACTCACAAAATGTATAAGCATGCAATCTTAGTATTTCTTTCCCCAAAATGTTTTATTTATTCATTATTTCTATAAATACTAACAGGATGAAAAAAAAGCATTTCTCTGGATAATTTGCCAGAATACTCTTAGAAATTTAAAAGGAAAAGATTACTTCTATGTTTGGATTATCCGTATTTAACAAAATTGTATTAAAATTACAACCCACATTTATGTTGCCTTTTATACAATTTCCAATACAGTTGGAAATAGATACTCTTTTTTATTTTCTCCTCAAAGCTACCTTATCAGCAAATTACTGGCTCCAATGGTCACATGGTTAAACATTAGGGTTTAGAGAAAAGCTTATTTTGGTAAAATGTGTCTTTCAGGACTGTGCTACCTGACTTTGGGGACCCCTCTTTCCACACCTCTGTCCTTCCTTGTGTGTCCTAACTTGCTCTGTGTTGTTTCTTTATGCTTTCTGTTCTGCCCTACCATTTTCTTCGATGCTTTGTATTCTCAGTGTGCCAACTGCCCTTGATTGTCTGTTTCCAACTTGAAAAGTCATCCCCCTTCCACATAGCCTATTCAAACCCACCTCTGCTGATTCCTCTGATCCCAAAGAAAGTTCCTCTGAACTCATGGTTGGTGTGCTCCTTAAAATGACGTCCCTATATGCTGGTGTTTTCACCTATTCTCTGAACTTGGTGAGACCTGAGCCCTGCCTTGTACTCCTATGAGTCTCCATAGTCTCCTTTCCAGGACCAAGCACGTAACAGTCATCATCTAAAGAGACTGCATGTTGGCTGTTGGTTCCACTGAACACATGCAGGATTGTTGAAGAAGTACAAAATAACTCCTTGCATTTAGAACACTTTCATTTTCAAAATGTTCCTTATAAAAGTCTTGAGATACAGGGCCACACAATCTTCATTTTGCACAGGTAAGTGGGACACTGAATGCTTAGAATATGAAAATAATTTATTCTGATGTAGGTTGAACGACACTCTAGGACCTCTGCCTCTTACATTTGGGGGGAGTGGGGCTTCCAGACTCCATGTCCCTGCAGGGCCTCTAGGCTGAAGAGCACACATTGCTGCAATGATATCTCATCACTGACTTCCAAGGCAGCCACAGCATGGAGCATGGGGATGCCAAGTATCCTCTACATGTCGTTATGTTGTCAGGTGGTACCTCACACAACCAGCTTACAAAGGGTTCTTATATCCCAACACTCAGGAGGATCCCTGAGTGTAGCAGAAGCATCTGGGCTACCCAGGACTTCCTTGAGGATAGTATATTAGTCAGTTTCATCTAACTATAACAAAATACCTGAGGCAATTAACTCATAAGGAGAAATAATTTCTTTTGGTTCATTCATTTGAAGATCCCAGGCGGCCCTATCACACCAGATCTCTGGTAAGAGCAGAACAGGTAGAGCAGGTAACAACTAAAGAATGTTTGCATCCCACAAGCCTGGGAGTAAAAAGAGACAGCAGGGAACCAGGGTCCTACAATCCCCTTCCTAATAACATCTCAATAGGTCCCACCTCCTAAAGGTCCATGGAACCTCCCAGAAGCATCACTCTGGGGACCAAGCCTCTAATACATGGACCTTTTGGAACACTGCCCATCTTTAACCCATACCAAATTAGAAGGTAGGAACCCAGCACTCTGCCTGGATGGATGCTCTTTCCATATTTTCCTTCCTTCTCTTATCCAGTTCCCTAAGCCACAGAGATGAGGAAGAGGGACACTCAGGCCATCCTAACCCAGATTCACTAAGCACATCCACCTAAACCGAGAGGGCGGGAGCTCACTGAGTCTCAGCGCAGAGGGAAAGGGAGAAGAAAGATGCTGTAGTCAGCATTTGTAAGGGAAACAATACAGGACACATAATTTATAGTTACCCCAAGATTCAAATACAAAGCGTGCAGGAAAACTGTCCACACAGCAAAGATCTAAAACACCCACTGGGGGCCCAGATCCCATGGCAATGTCTTGACAAAGAGGCCTGCAGCCCAGACAATGTCTTATGCATGTCCATATCAAGGATCTGTACTGGGAAGGCCCAAAGATCAGCAGTGGAAGCTAGCAAGTCCACTCCAGCAGGGAAAAGGATCTGTGCCTTCAGGCTGAGGGATCTGCACTCCAGCCAAGACGTGATGCTCAAACTAAGGACCAGAGTTCCTTCAAAAAGTGCTGCAGCTGCCCTCAGCAACAGTGAGGTCCCAAGCTCCTACAAGGATGAGAACAGCTGAGTCGATATCAGGAAAGCCAACATGACAGCTTCTCCAGGAGACTGAGCTGTGCACCATCTTGCCCCTCTGGAGCCAGGAAGTGACGCTCAACATGAGCATGAGTGAATTCCCCCAAAGTGAACAGTAGCCATTCTCAGCAACAGCAATGTCCAAGCTCCTCTGCTGATAACAGCTGAGTTTATATCAGGAAAGCCAGCACAACAAGCTCCCCCAGGACAACCAGAAAGCCCCACTTCCTCCTCTCCTATTCTCCTTTATATGATGTTGGCAACAGTCCTGCTATGGGCCTTCCACACCCAGCACCACATAGACCAGTTCATTTGGGTGCTACAAGTTGACCACCAGTGTTCAATCCACTACAAAAGATAAGGTGTTTCCTTACACAAAACCACAACTCATATAACTCCTACCAAGGGACTGCCTCACTGATACACAGCCCAGATGAAATGCTGGCTACTGAACTGTGGTCATCACCTTTCCTTTGCTTTCATTTTGTTGGCTGGGCTCTGGCTATAATGATAATCAGAGCCTTAATCATTGTGAGACATACAGAAAGTATTTTTTTTTTCAAAACCACAAAACTGAAACATTCTCACCACTTAATAAAACCATTGATATCCTGATCCTTTGCTTCCTTTTTTTTTTTTTTCCTATTTGAATGAACTGGGAGTTCTACAGTATTTCATCTTACACTC
>NDGM010961108.1:0-10274 GCA_002564305.1 Octomys mimax
TAAATTGATTTAGATGAATGATGACTACTTTTACAATAGATGTCTAGAGAGTGAAGAGGTGAAGAAACTGCTCAGTCCAAGAGTCTAGTGGCTCCAGAGCATCAGGCACCAATACACTAGCACAGAGAGGGATGAAGGCCTAGGGGTTCCCCATGACGTCATTATGATCCTCATAACAAGGCTAGGATCACAGTGTGGTGTCCATGGGCAAAGGCAGAAACAAGGATGTATTGCTTCAGTATGGGTCAAGTGTATGCATGTGAGTTTTTCTACCCTTTTGCTTTTTTGTCCCGTTTGAGTTCCCTTCCTGCTGGGTGGTGCTGCCTATGTTCAAGGAGGGCCTTCACTCAGTTAGAGAACCCGTGTGTCAGTCATCTGTCGAAACAAAATGAATTGCTTTCGTCCCTGGCCTATAATAGATGCAGAGTAGTTTTCAAAAGGCCTTGTTAATACAAGGAAGATTCGTCTGAATAGAGTTTAAGTTCAAGTTATTGAATTACCTAACTGACCACCACTTTCTCAGAGCAAAAATAAGGTATTTGCTTCAGACGAAACATTTTTAGGAAAATGACTGAAACCTGCCCTTCAAAAACCTAAACATCTGAGGAACTAAAGCAGAGAGGACACAAAATGCCTTGATAGGTAAATGGCATTACAGACTTTGTCCTGGGGACTTGAGAGTTGGCATAAAATGCCGCCTACATTCTAATCTCTTTAAGGATTTTTTTGGTAAGATTCTTACAAGTGTTCCCTTGGGAGATAATCCGTTCACATCCTTGCTGAATATGAAGTGTGCTTAGCTGACTTTCCCAGAGAGCATAAATTGGACCTAGTTTTATACTTACGCAGTTCAGGGGAGGCAACACCCCTTTCCGATCATTCCTGCGTACAATTGGGCATTTGCTTATTATGCTGCGGGTCTATATTCTTCAGCCACTGCAAGCTCCACACATGATGAGAAAAATATTTCACTCATCTGGATCATTAATTCTCTTCCTCTAGGTTAATGTCTTGTTCCTGAAGAGAAAGTCATCATGAAATAATTAGTAGGCTGCCAGACAAAATGCTCTGATTCAGGGTCTAAGCAGAGGAGAAATGCCGAGTCTCCTTTTGAAGGAGGGGGTCAAAATGTTTCATGGAGGGAGCCTTATGTTTGGGGTCCTGTGGATCCCTGGAAAATGGTAGGGAAGTTATTAGCTTTCTCTGAGTGCCAGTTTCCACACTTGAACTATGAGAGACCTTTGCTACTTTTTCAAGTAAGGACAGTGATTAAAGATGCTAATGTGTGGTCAATGGAGTGTTGGGCACACGCTCATAGCCAATGTAAATCCTCTATCCAATCCCTAAAGGTCTTAATTATTAGCAGTCCAGAGAACATTTATCTAGATTTCTAAGTAATTGCATCTTCAGGGGCAAAGAAAGACCAAGAACCAAGGGCATAGCCTGAACAACGGATCTGTGAGTCAAGGCTCGGATTTCCTGGCGGCCTGCTTGTGACAGGATGGATGCAGCACAAGAGAGAGGGATCTGGAGAATTCAGAGCTGTTGTCTCCTAATTTGCAATTTTGGCCGAGCCAGGTAAGGAACTTGGAGAGCTCCTCTTCCTGGTAGAGCTGTGAAATGTCTTCAAATTTTGAGACTATCTGGATTATTGTTATTATTTTTGTTTTTAGGATAGAGTTCCAGTGGTTTACTTACCAGAGAAAAGTATGTTTTGAGTGGCAATTTTATCCCTCCAGTTGAACATATAGGGAAGCAGTGATACTTTGTAAAAGGTACCCAGAAAAAATGTAGCTATTAAAAAAATAAGCAAGGCCAGTCAGTTGGGTAAAGATGTATGGGTTAATTGCCAAACCTGCATCTCACCTGCATCTTTTATGTGGCAGATATGAATGCTTTATAGGTAATGAGGTCCTCAACAGGAGAGTTATGGCCTAACAGCCTGACATTTGTAAAGCTGTAAAATGTAGGGGGAGATTTTACAAGCAAGATGAGCTGCCCTCCTGCATATTAACACAATTATGCACCTATGCACATGTCTAGGAGTAAATAGTGTATTTATAGCATTAGGATTCTCAAAAGGATATTAAGCAGACACTGCAATTTGCATTTTAATTTTCCTACAAGAAAATCTTTCTATTTGTCTTGAAACTTCCAGGGGCTTTAAGGCTTTTTAGCTCTGTGTTGCGTTTTGCAGCAGGGGCAGCAGGACTAGCCCCACCCTCGGGCTCCTGCCCATCCTGCCATGCTCGGACTTCAACACCCTGGATGCTGCATCACCAGTAGGCCTGAGGTTCTGGAAAGCCAGGAAATGTCAATGCCCAACCTCAGTCAGCGAGGAATATTTGGCTTTTCTCTTCCCTAAAATCTCTGGGATTCCTAATAATCTTAGAACTGTTATTAGGTTGCAAATAGCTAATTTCTGAATTTTTTTAAAAAGAATGAAATATTTGGGCCACTGGCAGAAATGAAACAGGGTAGAGATTCAGTCAACAAAAGGCAGAAACCTTGCAGCACTGCTTTCACCTTGACTGAATTTCTGTTGAGGACCTCCCATTTCTTTTCTACTTGAGGACACAGTCCTGAGTTTTAGATGTCTAAATATGCTGCTTATTATTTTGAAATCTGAAATTAAGTCCTCAGCAGGGCCATGGTCCCTTGAAGATTCTTGGGGAGAATCCTTCCTTGCCTTTCACAGCTTCTGGGAACTGAGAGAAATTCAAGGTCTTCCAGTCCTCGCAGCTGCGCCACTCCAGCCCCTGCGGTTGTGGCTCATGACCTTATATGCCTGAGCCTCTCTGTCTCTGAAGACGGGCAGTATAAGGGCCTCTGAAGTGACCTTTTCTCGTAAGGACACTAATCAGTAGATTCAGGCGCCACTCTAATTTAACATGACTTTATCTTACATGGATTTCCCTGTGTCTCTATTGGAAATAGTTTCTATTTCCGAAGAACACATTTGGAGTTCCCTGGTGTTAGGATCTGTATCTAGATGTCCCCTCAATGCCTCATGCACTCATAGGCGGGATTTCTAAGAGGTTACTGGAGCATGTGGGTGTGATATTGATTAGTGGATCAGTCCACTGATGAGTTCATAGCTAAATATTATTTCAGGGGTGAAGCCTGGTGGGAGGAGGTGGGTCGCAGGGATGTGGCTGAGGAAGGTGCACCTGCCCCTTCCTCACTTGACCCCGTTCTGATTCCTATTCACCATGCTTAAGCAACCTTTCTCCACATCACCCTGCCATCCCTCCCTGTCTTGGGGCCATCTAACTGTGCACTGAAAACTCTAAAAACTATAGTTCAAACTAAACTTCTTCTCCTTTCAGTTGAGGGTGTTGGATATTGTGCCTCAGTGACGATAAAGTAAGACACCCAGGATTAGGACCTCAAAATACCTTTTCAGAGGACACAGTTGAGTCTACAACTGCAATAATAATAAATGAACTATGGTCTAGTTCGAGTATAAGAAATAAAAGTTGTGATCATAAGCCCAGATTAATACTTAGCGTTGTGTAGCAGGAACCAAATTCAGAGAAGATGAATATGTAATTTACTAAGCTCTGTCCTATTTCAGCAGACATTTTTTTTTTTTTGGTTGGGGACAGTTGCTTAAAGTCTCAGAAAACTGGAATAATAGAACTCTACAGTTTCCGCTAAATTTGGACTTTTAAAGAATGCTTATTGCATTATTCTTTTCTCCTTAGCTAGATATTCTTCCATCCAATCCACCTCTGTCTTCCTAAACTCCTACTCCCCATTTTATTCTCATATTTTGTTAAGAATTCAAATTTTAGGGTCTCTTAACCAACTTCAAAGTACCTTGACATTGAAAATCTCATATATAATGAAAGAAAAAAACCTTATCATTCATACAAAACAAAATAAAGGTATTAGTTATCAGGGAAGAGCTTAGGAAGACATTTAGAAGGAAGCTTGCTCAAGTGCTCTTGTCATCGATAAGGATGCCAGTTTTGATGAATGAAGCCACACGTGTGCAGAACTATACCACCAAGGTGTATAGCTGGACTTCCTGCTTTGCCTGTGTATGTGGGTTAATGTTTATCACTTTGCATCTCACTGGGACAAGTTCCAGCATGTGTAGCAAAGACAGGAAGAGTCTTCTGTGATCCCTTTGGAAAGTTCTTCTAGTTTCCTCTTGTTTCTTGAAACAGCTCTTCTGTCCACAAAACAGCACGTTTCAACTCATAAGCACAGCTGGAGCAAGAGGTGAGCAAGTGTGCATCTCATGAACAAGAGCTGAGAACCAAAGTTGCTTTATGTGCTTCCAGAAATCCCAGGAGAGGTTCGGAAGAAAACAGTGCATTCTCTCCCCTTTAAAATTCCACAAAAGTAAAGGCCATTCTGACAAAAGTTACAAGTAGCACAGCCAGAGCACATGCCTGCAGTGCAAGCTTGCTGATTCAGCTCTAGCATGTTCACGGCAATGGAATCCGCACAACAGATGATCAGAGGGTTTTATTTTGGCTCCTGCCCATGAAGGCTCCCTGTCTGTAGTGCAAATCTTCCCCGTGCTGTTAGCACTGCTTCATAATGGCAGTGAATGCTTTTATGGTTCTGCACCTCTCCCTATTTTTAAGCTGTTGTGCTCATTATGTTTACTCTTAACCTCAAAGGATATTTTCTCAAATTCATGGGTTTCTCTCCAAATCAGGACCTCCCTCATTGGATGGTGTAATTTTTCTATTTTATTCAGAGTGTACTTGAATAGACATGCAGAAGCACAAATGCAAGTACATTATTCCATCTGTTTGGTAAGTACTTGTTAGTAGGAAGGCATTGCACTACACACTGGAGATACAAGCAGGAATATTGGTCCCTGTCTCTTGCAAGCTTAGATTTTTCTATATATTTGAATGGGTGGAGAGGAAGAGACAATGTAAAGAATAGAGATGAGAAGACATGTAACTAAGAGTAAACAAATGGCGCACTGAACACCTACCACAGGGAAATAAATCATGCACTAAATGGGCCAGAAAAGGTTTCCAGAGGAAACAAAAGCCTAGAATGAGCAACGCCTTACATGTAGCCATGCCCAGCTGTGGGCCTGCAGCGTTAGAAAACAGCACCTGCCAAGGGTAAGAGCTACATTCAGAAGCTGGCAAGTGTTCACCATTAGGAGATGTATAATTCACTGATTGATGCTTTGGGAGGTCTTCATTTTAGTCCAATTCTAGCTTAGTAAAAGATTGTGAATGCCCAGTGGGGTTCATTAAAATAGGTATAAAATATGTTGAATACAGAAATGGGAATATGTATTACTGTGGATTGTAGCCCACTTACATACACTCTTAGAAGAAAATCCTGGTCACCTGTGATGAACTTTGTCACTCCTCATTCATTTAATGTGATTTAAGGCAACATTTGGTATTTGCACAGAGCTTTCTGTGCTAATCCATATGTCCTAGGTAGCAGCTATTGCCCCTTATTCTACATAGTAGGATACAAGGCAAACAGCAATGTGATATCAGTTATAAAATACAACCTTGATGACAAATTAAACCATACAATTCAATAATTTTTTCAATTCAGAACTTTGAGACGTGTTTTTGACACAGATTTCTCTTCTCAGCTCGGCTCGGCTCGGCTCGGCTTGGCTCGGCTCGGCTCCTCTTCCCCTTCCCCTTCCCCTTCCCCTTCCCCTTCCCCTTCCCCTTCCCCTCCCTTTTTCTGCCCTCCTCTCCCCTCCTTCCCTTCCCCTCCCCTCTCCTCCTTTTCTTTCCCTTCCCTCCTCTTCTTTCATTTTTGTAAGAGCAACCCTGGATTTCCAGTTAGGAAAGTTCTGCACTGTGCTCTGTCTCTGAATCCAAGACTGCAGACCTGCAGCGATGCCAACACTGAACCTTTCCCCACCCACTGTCCATTTCTCCAACTCTTTGTACAGTGTGAATGATCTTGAGAGATATGTATATGGAAGCAAGCAGGTAGTGAGGGTACAATTCTGTGGCTTCCTACTGAATGACCCTTAAGAGGAGGTCAGGATGAGTTTAATGGCCCATGCAGAATGTGTCAATAAGCCTTTCACTTGCTGGACTGAAAGAAGGATGAACGGCAGAAGCACAATGATGGATGCTACAGTGACTCATTTCAAAGGATAAAATAAAATTTTCTCTTCACAGATGAAAGGAAAGATCACATAATGCATAGCTCCATCTACTTTTTAAAAACAGGTATACTTTTTGTGTTGTATATCTGCAAATGTTCAGAAAAAAGTTTTGTGAGATACTTACATATTAAATGGAAATCTCCAAGCTTTAAATTTAATTTAATTAAAAATTCCTCTGCATTTATTAAACTTCTACTCTGTGCCATTTATTATGTTGGAGTCCAAGAGGTGAAAGTATAGAGCTCAGAGCTCACCATCTTGTTAGGAAAAGCAAGAGTGTACTTGGGTATGTTTATTTGGCAGGATGACTAGTAAGATGCAGTTCACTGTCTCCCCAGTAAATTAGGACTAATGAAGCATTTGTTAAGTTCAGGGTACTAAAGGCACGTAAAAGAGAGCGTGGACTTTGTCACTTTCCATCTGGGTTTTCTGCAGACTCTGAGCCTGTGCGAAATGAGCACAATCAGCATCTTATCACATTCTAATGTGGTGAAAGCATAGCAACTGAGCCCACATGGAGCAAGCTGACAGTTTGTAGATTCTGTAGTTGTTGATCTTGTCCTGAAGCTAAGGTGGAAGCTGAGAAGTCCAGGGATTGAAATTTTCCATTTACAATCCAGACTTCTAGCAGAGATGATTCTACTACTGCGGAGTCTGTGATTACTCAGTAGTAGCACCTCTGACTACTCTGCTTCAGCTTCTTTGCAGAGATGTGTTGAATCTTGTATGAACTGAGAATTTGTGCTAAGAGAATGGGACCCAATCATTTCATTATGCTTGCTATTAGCTGTCCACTGATCTCCTACTTTTAGATAAATACCCACACTTAAGTACCGCTTCTTGCCCCTTACACATTCTACTTCCATCCTGGTTCCCAGGACTTTCCACTGTGTTAGGTGGTGCCCACCACTCTTAATCTAAGCTTCTTTGCACCTGCCTGCAAAATTCAGACATAAGGAAAGCAATAAAATAATGATCCTTCGAGCTCTCTCCCCAGGATAATAGTGGGCATTTTAAGAGGCAACATATGCAACTTCTCCCTGTCAGTGTTTGCTTCAAGTATTTGGCATGTGCCTCCAGAAATTCCTATTGTGTGGTCTATAATTCTGTAGATTCTTTCTTTCTGTAGAAGGTACTCCTACAGAGTGGCGTTCCATGCTACTCATTTCCTCAACCCTCGTGCTTGCCTTTCAATGATTGGATTGTTCTATTTTTATTTATATTTGAAGAAGAGAATTTATTTATATTTGAAGAAGAGCTTATTAATAAAGCACTTTATGTGGTGTGTGTATGGATCAACCTTACTGAATAACAGTGCTAGTAAATGCTGTCATTTGTTTATGTTGTGCTTTGAAATTTTATGTCTCCACTATTGTTTTGATTCCTATAATGCCTCTATGAAATAGAGGATAATCAGTTAGGATTGCATTCAACTACAGTTAGGGATATAACAACTCTGATTATTTGGAGAAGGTCACCTAGTCAATTACACTTAGGATACAAATTGCAAGTCTAGTAATTCCAATTCTAGTGTCATTGACCCCCACAGTTCCTTTATTTCTACAATAATTGTTGACACATTTCAAGAACTTAAATAGGAAAACATCTTTGACGATGCTCACATATTAATAAAGACTTTGTATCCTTTAACTCAAAGAATTTATTTCAGATGCAAAATAGTTGAAGTTGTCTCAGTCTGTTTTGCATTACTATAAAAGAATACTTGACAGTAATTTACTTAAAAATGAGATTTAATTTTTATAATTCTGAAGATGCTGAAGTTCAGGACTACCACCCTCAGAATTTGTTGAGCAATTTCTGGTTGTGTCATCCTATGGTCAGAGGCAGGAGGGTAGGAAATGATCCGAAAACAAGAAATGGAACTTGAAGCCTCAAGGAATTTTAGGATTATCACCAGTCTATTCTTGAGGGTGAAAGATTCATGACTTAAAGACCTCCCATTAATGCCTTACCTGCCAACACTGTTGTATTGGGGATTAAGTCCCCAAACCACGCCTTTGGGGTGGCACATTCCAATTAGAGCCAGGTGCCATAGTGACCTTTACATGGTATGACAGTAGCAAAGAGTCCTGTTTTCGTACAGTAGGGCTGCTGCTTATACCACTTTTAGAACTGCTTATAATTTCAGTCAGTTCTGATGATACATTCACAAGTGTTGCTTAAAATGTGTGTACCGTGTGCTAGAGGTTGTTTTCTTTTGTTTGTTTTCCCAACGGGTATTGACACTGCGTATTTCAGAGTGGGCTTGAATGCACACTTTTCTCCCACCCCAGCCTCCCCAGGACAGGACAGGGATTCAGGTGTGCACAGCAAGCCTGGCTCTGGTGTGCTGACCTCATCATACGGGATCCAAGGGAATCTTCATAAATGATTTATAGGTATGTATGACCTTGGTTAAAAACTTAAATGTTCTGAGGTCTACTAGCGTCTTCATTTCCAACTTAATACAATGGAGACTGAGATGAGAATTAATCAAACATCAAGCACCTGGTGGAGTAGGCTTCCCATCCAGGTCTGACTTGATCAGTGCCAAGAAACACCAATCCATGTTTGACTGGTCGTGACTGATGATCACGAAGAAGCCCAGAGTTGGGCTACACTGCCTGAGCCTATTTCAAAATCTCTTTCTCTCACCATCTCTGCTCACAGTTGACATTTTCTTAAGTCCTCCTGGTATCATTCTCTGTTTTCACCTGGAGTAACCACGTCAGAGGGATGGTCCCTATCTGTGCTGGGGTTTCTTGAATATATTAGAAATGCTGCGGGAGACCTTATTTCATTTCTTCTCTCTGATGGTGGGCTCACAAACTCCAGCCCTGCTTGCTCAGTACCTGAGCAGAACAGTGGCGCCTGGCACCCTTTCTCATGGTGCACTTGACATCAAAGTCAGATCGTTAGCTGCAGCTTGGTAGTTCTCTTCGACAGCAGTGACTACAGCTATCAACCTGCATCCCCAGTACTTCTAACTTTGGTAATGCTTCAAGTCATATTTTTTTTCCATGTAGAAGAGTGACGCCCTCATGGTAGAGTCTGTCTATGGCTCCACTGAAGCAGAACAACCTTAGCTAGAGGACAAGACTTTCATGAATTGCTCGGCTGCTGTGCTCAATTAGTCTTCCAATGTATTTCCCCCCTTATTTTCTTCTCACTTTCTGTCAAACATGTCAAAAATGGAGCAGCTTTCTGATGTGGACACTGGCTCATTAGGCTCCTGCTGAGATCATTAAATTCTGTTTCTTTAAGAAAGTACAAAAGGGGCAGATTTATATTTCCTTTGATAGAACTGGTCTTAAATTTCCTCCCTGTTGTGAGAGGGATAGTTGGTGATGAATCAGTGCTATTTCAGACTGCACTGGGGGCACAGAGGCTGCTTGCAGAATGGAGATTTCTGGGACAGAACAGCAGACAAAGAGCCTTTGGATGAACACACACACACACACACACACACACACTTTTTTGTTGCCTTCTGTTGTGGTTGAATTTTAATGGCACTGATTTGTTCCTTTAAAACATGGTTTGTCACTCTGAACACTATTTCCATTTTGGGCCCCCAAATCTTAGTTGTGAGGACCATCATGATCATGATAGGATGGAAGCAGAATGCCTAGCTTCTCCCAGTTCATTGCCAACAGCATACATTCCAAGATGTAAAGAGCAAAAATGTGCCCTGATGTTGCCAATTGTTTCTTTGGGGCAAAACTGCTTCCAATTGGGAAACAATACTTTAAGAAATTTCAGGAGTTGGGGTCTCTGAAGCCTATTTCCTAGTGGAAATAAATCAGCTGTCTAAGTTTTAGGATGGTTGGCCAGAAGGGATGAATGAAATAGTTACTATTAATATGGCCAGAGTGCTTCCCTGGCAAGGGCAAGGGCCTGAGTTCAAGTCCCAGTTCCGTAAAAAAAAAAAAAAGAAAGAAAAGAAAAAAAAAGGCCAGAAATGAACCTGTGAATCAGGAGGGCAGTGTGTTTGCATTGGCTTTCAAATGCTGTTGTTTGTAACCACTCTTTCCAGTTTTTAATTCATTTCTCTTCCACTTGCTGATCCTTAGGACTCATCTGCTATCCTGCAGTGTACAGAAATCCCTGTACACGTTGGGCAGAAGCTGGATTTCCTGGGGATGGCACA
>NDGM010961115.1:0-11313 GCA_002564305.1 Octomys mimax
CCCTTCGGCTCAGCCCTCCCCACGTGGCCTTCTGGCACGAGCCCTAGGTCTGCCGTCTCATTTACATCAGAAAGCAGGCGCCGGCCAATGGGAGCGCAGCCTTTCGCCAGCTGGCGGTGCCGAGCTTGCCGGCCTACATAAGGAAGGCGCGTCAGTGCAGTGCTCACTCGCTAGCGGTGGTTGCGCCGGGCTGGGGAAGCTGGTGTAAGCGTTTGCGTTCGCGTTTCCTTTGCGCTGGTGACTTTGGATAACTTGGAGCTCATCAACCGCACCATGACTCTGGAAGAAGTCCGCGGGCAGGACACAGTTCCGGAAAGCACAGCTAGGTGAGCGTCGGAACTCAGAACTTGTGGTGCTAAGGGGTGGAAGCCCTTGGGGTGTGAGCCGAGCACTGGCGCCTGCAGAGTTTAGGCGTCCGGCCGGTGCTGTGCAGCCAGGGGTGCACTCTTGGGGTTGGACAGCTTGAGTGCCAGCCCTCAATCAGGACTGGGGAACCAGAGGCAAGGGTGCGGACCCCGGGTGCTGGCCAGACAGCAGGTTGGGGTTAGGGATCGTTGTCTGGGGGTTGCCACTCATGGCCCTGCTCTTTACAGGATGCAGGGAGCCGGGAAAGCGCTGCACGAGCTGCTGCTATCGGCTCAGCGCCAGGGCTGTCTCACCGCCGGCGTCTACGAGTCAGCCAAAGTCCTAAACGTGTGAGTATAGACGCGGCTTGGGCTGGATGAGATGACTAGGACTGGGAGGTGAGGGGGAGACTCGGGGCTGCACTGAGACCGTGGCGTGCGCACCCTGACCTTGTGGTTCTCCTTTTCTGTGCAGGGACCCTGACAATGTGACCTTCTGCGTGCTGGCCGCAGACGAGGAGGACGAGGGTGATATCGCGCTGCAGATCCACTTCACGTTGATCCAGGCGTTCTGCTGCGAGAATGACATAGACATCGTGCGAGTGGGCGACGTGCAGAGGCTGGCAGCGATCGTGGGCGCTGGCGACGAGGGGGCCGCGCCGGGCGACCTGCACTGCATCCTCATTTCGGTGAGTGACGCCTCCGCCCCCTCCGCGGTGTCTCCCCCGAACCGGCTTGGATCGCGACCGCCCTGACTCACCCCGTGCTGTGCTTTCCTGGCAGAACCCCAATGAGGACGCGTGGAAGGACCCAGCCTTGGAGAAGCTTAGCCTGTTCTGCGAGGAGAGTCGCAGCGTCAACGACTGGGTACCTAGCATCACACTTCCGGAGTGACCGCCCCGGCTGGAGCCTTGGTCTGATCGTGGACGGAGTGACGCCCCGGGGCGCCTAGCGCGCTGCTGGCTCTGTTGAAGGGCCCTCCGAGGACACCCGAGTGCGGCGTGGAGACTGGCAGGCGGAGGCCTGGAGAGTGAGGAGCGGGCCTCCCCAGGAGGGCCTGGGCCAAGGCAGGGCAGGCTGGCCCAAGCCAAGGACTCTGCGAGTGTCCGGAGTGGCTGCTGGCTCAGGAAGGCGAGGTGGGGACGTTGGCCCTCAGGGCCGGGAAGGACAGACTGGCTGGGTAGGCATGACTCAGCACCTGCGCTCCTCCTGAGGTGGGGAGGGCCGGCCAGGCCTTCTGGACTTGGTTCAGCTGTTGGAGCCTGACAGACTTTGCAGGCTGCTCTGCTTTTCCAAAAGAGATCCGGGCAATGTTTCGTTTTCTAAAGGATACTGTCACTGAAGCGTTGAATATTACAATAAACTTGTTGAAACAAACTTAGGCTTTTTATTGCGGGTAGGGGATCCTTATGTCAAGGAGGTGGTGACAGATGTTTCAGATGATTGTTGGGACTCCCTGGAGTTGGTGGCACCTGTTCACATCTTTCTGCTGGGCAAGAATTGCAGGCTCCTTGAGTTGGTCGTGGGGGAGGGGACGCGGTCTGGAGCGTTAGGGTAAACTTGAGCCTGACTCCTGTTGCTCTTCTTTTAGGAAGGTTTGAAACTTGCAAGACAGGGGCATACTTGAGATAAGGTGTCCCCGGTAGCTCAAGGCTTGCAATCCAATCCGATGACTGACCTCTGCCACCGTACCTCCCCTCCCCCTCCGGTCCCGCCCCTCTCCTCCGACAGCTGCTTATCTGAACAGCTTGCAGGAGGCCAGAGCCTTCCTACACAATGCGTGCTGCCTTCTGCAGCCCTGCCCTTTGTGGTCCCTGAGGATGGGGGCAGGCTCCTGCGCAGGGACTTTCTCTTCTTAATTGCTCTGACAAAGCCATGCAACAAAGGTATTAATATCAAATATGACACCAAGACTGCGTTCAAAGTGTGAATCATCGTTTTGTCATGGCTGCGATAGAACTTACAAGGTCTGAGCAAAAACTGGAAGGCAGCTTCTGTATAAATAGGCGTGAGCAATTCTGAGTGGGGCTGGCATCTGCCATCTCCTATTCTGAGTGTCATCTGCCCACATCACAGTGAAAGAGGATTTGCTGCTATTCACAATTCCTTTTAAAGACTTATAGGAAAGAAAAAATTAAGTCGAGGCTGTCTTTAGGAAAGATCCAGGGGAAAATGTCCTTAGTGCATTGGTCTTTTTTATTAGGGCTGTATGTGTTGATTTCACGCCCTGTGCCTGGCTATAAGTAGCTGCTTTGTGGCAGGGGATGTGCACGTGGGGATTGCATGCTGTCAGCCCGCTGCCCGGCAGCCAGAGCCTTCGGGAAAGGCGGGGTGGAGTGCTGTTTTTCTAAGAAGGACATTCTGCTGATTTATCAGCAGTCCTTGGAGCTGGCTGCTTTGCCTGGTTGAGTGCCACTTTTAAATTTCTCTCCAAATTGTCCAAGCATTTGCAAGACAACAGGAAAACCATAGGAGCTTAATTACTCTGCCAGTAAAGAAAGCATCCTGTTTCCCATTTATTAGCTCTTAAAAACATTTACTCTTCCATGAGGCAGAAGCCCAATGAAATAATTCAACTGTGTTTGTGCCCAACTTTAATGTTTAACCTCTTTGCTGTCTCGAATCTTGAATTTTCTTTACTGGAGTCTTGTGGGGGGTGAGCTCTGGCAAAAGGACCATTTGCCATCACATGCTGCAATAAAACACAAAGGGCATAATGACTTTAAAATGTACCCTTAAATGAGTAAATTCAGCAGAACATTGAACAAAGCAGGCCGCCAGATTTTCCTCCCAGCCAGGCACTTGGAGAATATTGAGTTGGCAGCCCGTAAGAAACTTGGCTTCCCCTGGCTGGAGATTAATGCAAAGCCACCTGTTGGAGCTCCAGGAGCTGGGAGATTCTGCAGAGGGAAGAAGATGCGGGAAAGGGTGTGTGTGTGTGTGTGTGTGTGTTGAAAGTATGTTCCTGTCTCCCCTTCCTTTCCTTGTCTCCTTTCTTTGTTTTTGGTGAATGCACATTTATATATTTAAGTGAAATAATCAAGGCAGCAAATACAACACCTTGTTATAAATATATCACTGCACTGAAGGCCTCCCACTGCCTTTGGCACATATGCACCTCTGTCCATGCTGACTGTGGTGTGCAGATTGAGGCAACTGTACAGACAGCTGCGTGCGATGCCGGCCTCTAGGAAGTGATGAATAAATGTGAGTGGCAATGATACTTTAAAATTAATGAAAATGTTTGCTCAACACCACATAATCCCATGTGGATTAGCAGATTTTGAAATTGAGAGTCTAGTTTCAGAATCAACATGTACCTGCTGGGTTAGGCTTCCAGGTACTGGAGTCCTTGCTGGCTGGTAGGCTGAATTAGGAAAGATGGCTATTTTCATGAGAAAACAGCAATATACAAAAATATTAAAGAACGTACTGAAAGAACAGGTAACTAGCCCACAATCACCCATGTTGGCTATAGTTTCTTCTTCCCTTTTGTTTTCTCTTTGGGGTTCATATACCATGTAAGACTACAAACACACACGACACTCTAGGAAGCTGCCTTTGGCTCACCCTGATTTTTGTCTTTCCTTTTTATTCCTATGCTATTGCAGTGTGTGTATAGTGAAGAATCTTTAGACTCCAGCACATGAATGAAAATACACATTTGAGCCTGTGATCCACCTTGGGAGACGTCTTTATTCCGGGGCCCTCACTGAACGAGGTGGACCCCTGCTTGCCACGAGCTTTCCAGTGTCACTGTCTGCAGCAGACCTATTGTGCACCAGTGCAATGAAAGTTGCACACTATCTTTTATTTTAAAAAGTGTTTTGTGCATGATCACTGCTACACAGATTTGCACTGGCATATCACCTGTCACACAAATGAAATGATGATGACTGAAAGGACAATGACAGCTGCCAGGAGGGCAGTGGGTAGCCCTGGTCCAGACTTCCTCATTTAACCCAAGGCACTATTAAAACAATAGGACAAAATTATTTTTGAGTTTATTTTTAAGGACTCCAGTTCTCTGTGTTACCTATTTTCTTGAACAGCACAATGCATATTGCTCCAGAGGTTTACAAAGAGCCAGTCGAGAAAAGTGACAAATGAAGTTTTCAGAGGACCTTGGCAAACACAACAAAGAGTGTGAGGTTGGCTTGGTGAGCAGACATGCGTTCCTGGTTTTTTCATGATTCTTGCATTTTCAGTTAGTTTCCCAATATATTGGCCTCTGGACTCTTCATTTGCATATGTCCTCCAAGTGGTCCAAAGGAAGTTGTCCTTCATAGTTTCTTTTGGTAAGTCTGAGTGCTGGAAGAAAGTGCCCTGTGAAAGCGGACAGCTGGCTGAGTGCCAGGAAGAGGTGATTGGACCTGGGAACTGGTGGCCTGTCCTCTGTACCTGCCTCTCTTCCTTCCTTCCTTCCTTCCTTCCTTCCTTCCTTCCTTCTCTTTCTTCTTTCTCTGTCTCTCTGTCTTTGTCTCTGTCTCTCCTTACTCTTTTGGTGCTGAGCATCAAAGCCAGGGTCTTGCACATGTTAGCCAAGCACTCTATCACTCTACCATCTCAGCAGAGAGCTTCAGAGTCTGTGAGCTTCTGGTGGTAGATAAGGAAAAGACAGCTTGTGGAGGGTGGGCTGTCCCCCTTCATAGTTCTAACATGCTTTCACTCAACCCTGATAAGTCCAGTTGGTGTTTTTTTGAGGGCATGTGCAATGCTGGGGCAGTAGTGGGCATGGATTCCCAACCGGTCCTTGCCAGCCTCGAAGGTCTGGACAGTACTGTATGGAGGAACCCAGACCCAGATCCTCAGATCCCTCTGTTTCCCACTCAGCCAGCCTTTACAAGATGATGGCAAAGAATTGTGCATGCCAGGGACACCCTTTTCCCATGAGAATTTTTCATGTGAGATCACGTAGAAGAGATACCACCATTCAAGTTCCAGCTGTTTGGTGCTGTAAGTACCACCTTCCATTTATTTCCATCCTTCTGATTTCTCTCTCATACCAGCCTTCCTCTAATTTGGTGATGTGCCTTCTTAGGAAGACTTAGAGTGACTCTCCATGCACACCTAATTGTGCCCCTCTCCCCTCCATCCTCCATCCTTCTTTCTTTCTTCCCTCCTCTAAAATCTGCCTCCTTCTTCTCCATCTCTCTCTCCTTCATTTCCTGTGGTTAGGGAGGGTGCTAACCTGATTGGCTTTGGGTTCCCTCTGGGGATTGGTGAAACACACTTCGCAGTGTGTCTGGGTGGGTAATAAAGGTAAAACCCTATGGTCTAGGTCTTGCCTCTGGTCCCTGGCCCCTTCTTGTCTGGCACTGTTTCCTTGCTCTGCTTCTTGGCTGCCACACACTAAGCAACTTTGTTCCTCAACAGTTTTTCACTATGACGTTTCTGCCTTATAGCCAGTGGGCCACAGACTGACTCCCCTGAAACCGTGAGCCAAGTTAGACTCCTCCTACTTTACATTGCAGGTGTCAGGTATGTATCTCAGCAGTGTGAAAGCTGACTGACATAAAGTATGTTTTCTCCTATTCTGTTCCTGCTTCCTTCTACCTTGCCCATCCCCCCACCCTTTCCAAGTGGTGTCCTGCTATAGACCAGCACTGGGCACTCAGACAATGAGGATACTGCCTTTTTTCCTGCATATTACTTCCAGGAGCTGGGCCTGACCCTGGGGCTCTAGCTGAGAGAGACTGTCCAGCCTGCTCCATCCCTAGCTCCCTCATCTGCAAAAGATGCTGCTCCTCTTTCTGGGTGGAGGTCCAGCCTAGCAATGCCTTGATCTGACTGAGCTCCAGGTTGGCCTGGTCTGACAAAGGGCTCAGCCAGGGTACAAAGCCATGCTGACTTTACTGGCCCCATGCCTTCCTCACTGTTTTCTTTCCCTGAAGGCAGAATCCTGCTTTGTGGTGGTTCTCAGCTCTGGTAACAATACACAGTGCTGTTACCATACCCCAGCCTAGGCATAGATGGTTCTAGGCTCCCTAACATGCTTTGGCATTCTCACTCTGAGAATGTTTGGTGCTCTGTCCTGGCTCTTACTCCTGACTCTTATCTCTTTCCTGGGATCCCAGCCCTTCGCTCTCTTACCTGTTGGGGCCACATGGGAATGTTTCCTGCTGCACACACTTGGGAGTGGGTGGTGCGGGCTTTCAGGCAGTGGAAAGGCTGCAGCCTCAGCAGGATGTGCTGCAGCTTTGTCTTACACCTTGGCCTGGGCGCCTGAGCAGATCCCAGCTTGCTTTCCCATATTCGTGCTTCCCTTGGCACCTGGGTCATCTGGGATGGAGAGAAATGGGGTTTCTGGGACTGTTCTTGTCTCTGGGGCAGGTACAGAGTGGGAAGAAAGGGGACAGGAGGTGGCAGCCACCATCCCCCAGACAGTCCCTAGGCAAGAAGCACCAGGCAGCAGCAAACACAAGACTATGCCTGCCTGAAGCCAATGCTAGGTCATAATCAATAGGGTGTTTTCCTTGTGAGCCTCCTCCAAGCCTCAAAATGGGATAGTATTTCTGGGTGAACAAGAAAAGCACTTTAGAAGATGTAGTGTCTTGGAAACTAAACTCTGACCAGAAATGGGTAGAGGCTATGCTGAAAACACTGTGTCAGGGACAGCTTCTCAGTCCTGGCTGCCCACTCTTCCTGCAGGGCTATCTTCCAGCACAAAGGTGAAGCTAGCAATGTCAGGGTCAAAGCAGTGAATGTCACATGAAAAGCTTCTCTATTGAGAACACTGAGATTCCCACAATCCCATACAGATGAGCTGTTTTCTGCAGATACGGATCCTGCCAGCACTGTAGGAGTTATCACTGAACCCCCAAGCCTCTTTGCTCTAACCCAGGACAAGTTTTGGGTCCATGGGCAGCAGGTCATATCTGCACCTTGCTTGGAAGCTTTCATCATCATCATCCTAGGTGGTAGAATCTTGCTAGGTGGTGTCCCAGATGACATCTCATTGGTTCTCCCACGGTCTTCTGATGGAAACTCACCTCTTCAAGTTATGTGATTAAGGGATTCTCTGGGTGTCATGATGACTACAGAGCAGATCTGAAAATAGGGAAATGTTTGCATGGGCCAAATCCAATCCCATGCATCTTTGGAAAGCAGAGATTGGCTGGGTACAGGAGACAATGAAAAACGTTTCAGATGTGGAAGGATTTCACACATCACTTCTGGCATTAAAGATGAGATAGGCAAAAAGCAAGGAATGACAAGACCCTTAAAAATAGGACAAGTGGATCCTGTCTGACAGCCAGCAAGGAAATAAGAGTCTCACCCTACCAATGGACCCAGGGAACTGAGTCCCTACCACAGCATCAAATTCTTGGGAACTGAAGTAAGAGGTCAGCAGGCCAACAGTCTGATTCTGGCCTGGTAGGACCTTGGGCAGAGAAGACACTGAGCTGGACTGGACTTCTCACTCCATGTCAGAGGCCAGCATCAACAGGGCTTTACCTGAGTATCCTAGGGATGGCCCTAGGAAGAGGGGATGACAGTATTAGCATGGCATCTTAATGTCATCAAGGGGTCAGTGGGCTGGCTGTGCCTCTGGCTAACTCCTGGTTGTGGCTGAAGCTGAATCATCCCTATAGGATTCCACAATTCATATCCTTAGAGATATATTCCAAGCCCTTCATGGGTGCTTGAAACTGTGGCTAGAATTTGTGGACCCCACCCATCACTTTTCTTTTTTTATATACATATCTGTGATAAAGATTAATTTATAAATTAATCACAGGAAGAAGTTAACAGTGACTAATGATAATGTAAAACAATTATAACATCATAATGTAATACAGGTTAAAATGTATACACCACTTATTTATGAAATTTCCCATGTAAAGTTCTCAGATCATGACTGATTAAGGGAAACTGAAATTGCAGAAAGTGTAACTTCTTATGATGGGTATGACTGTATAGATAGTCTTCTATTCCACATTCCTTCCTGTGGAATCAAGAACCCAGGGGCCACTGAGTCATTAACTTTCACCCCCAAACCCTCTCCTTATTCAAAAATTTCCAAGTGCCATTAAATCACAGATTTTCAGTCTTGGAAGAAAAGTTCTTTCTTCAGCAATTTGCAGGTGAAGACACAGGTTCAAAGAGGTGAAGCTTCTTGCTGCAGGTAAGCATTGGGGGAGTTTTAGGTCTTCTCCTGGGACCTGAGTTTTCTGGCCACACCCACAAGATCTTTATCCTCAAAGCTGGCTGAAGACAATGTGGCTCCTGTGCTCACTTGCCCATGGCAGGCAGATGGGCCATAGAGCTTGGAGTTCTCTGGAGCAAGGCTGTGGGTGAGTACATGGGGTCTCCACTGGCCTGAGACATTTGTAACTTGACCTGATTTTCTTGTAATACAATCTTCTGGTTACAGCAAAGGTTCTTCGGCTGTTGTTGCTCATGGCTTCCTGTTAGGAGAAACAGAGCCATTTGTAGGTCTCGCTAGCCCTCTGAGTAGAAAAGTAGATCAATGAGATCCAGGAAGAGCCTATGCTTGCTGTCTGGAAGCCGAGGCAGACAGAACACAGTCAGTTATGGGAACATTTGCTGAAAGGATGGTGAAGTGTTTCTTTCCCTGCCTAGTGGGTTTCTGGTCCTATAACCACTGACCACCTTTATCTCCTACCAAGCAATTGATGTGGTTTCACTTTGTTACCTCAAGAGAGTGAAGGGACTTGCCAGTTTCTATGATTCATTTTTTTCAGCATTCAGAGCTTGCTGTGGTTGAGTGTTCCAAGCTTGTCAGTTATGCAACATTGTAGTTTAAATCAATTCTGCTTTCCAGCACTATCTCTTCACCTATCCTCAACCTGTAATGGTGGCTTAGGGAATCCTCATTTATATCCTCTCTTTCTTGAGTGGGAAAATTCAGGAGGATGTTTTAAAAAGTATTGGCTTTTTATTATGATTGAGTATAGGCAAGTAGAATTCTAAGCAACAGCACCAATACTGCAGTAAAAAGCAAAGAGCAAAGAAAAGAAACATATACTCTGGAGGAAGTATCGTTTTTTCATAGCAAGATTAAAGTGGCTTGGAGTGACTCACAGAAGCAGAGGAATTCATGGAACTCCTAGTGCTGAACAAGAATTTCATGCTAAATTTCCAGGAAAGAGGCTGCCAGTTGTGTGCTTGGCTATCAGGAAAGCCATTTACAAGCACTGTGTACTCATTTTCTGCCCTTGCATTTCTGCAAATCACTCAAGTTCTAGCTCTGCAAGACCAAAATAATTCACAAGGACGAGTCCAGGGAGTTAGTGGTGGGTTATCAAAGATCAGTGTGGGCTGCCCAAGGTTGGGGGTGCTGATGTTTGCATCTGTAATGTCCCCCCAAAGGTCAATGTTGGGGAAAACTCCCTCCCAGCATGCTGCTCTTGGGAGATGGTGTAATCCTTAAGAGAAGAAGCCTGTGGGAGGTCTTGGAGCTTTGAAGGTGTGACCTTGAAGTGGGCCCTTCCTCTTCCTGTCTTGCTTCCTGGTCATTACCTGAGTGGTCTGGCTCTGTTGACACTATTGATGTGATGTGCCAACTCACCATAGGCCCGGAGCAATGGGGTCAAATGTTTGACATGTGAGCAAGGTTGGACCTTTTCTCTTATGGATTGGTTGTCTTGGATATTTTCTTTCCCTCCTTCCAGGCAGTGCAGGTGTCCACAGTCCTTGTGTGGGGGAGTGCAGCAGTGCTTTTGCTGTAACAGTCCAGTGGGAGCCATCTTGCCCAATGGCCTCTGCATATTGTTCTGGACATTCTCTATTTTTCTAAAGGCCCAAAGAAGACTCAGGTGTGGAACTGCCACCTATTCTACTGAAGCTACAGAAACTGGAGAGGCAGGTAGGGATCAGGGAAGTAGGGAGTGCCTATAGCCATGTTCCACAGCCAGTTGGGGGTGGCTGTGCTGGTTAAGGCCCCTGCCTTGAATCCTAATCAGCTTGATGGACAGTCACAGATCCCCTTGGGCAAGGCAGCTGTTCCAAAGTCAAAGGGCCACTCTGCCTCGGAGCCCAGGAGAGCACCAATGTCTGGAATGAAGCCAGGCTGAGCCTGCTCCCTCCTTCTCTGGTTATCAGCCATTCACAGCAACATGCAGCACAAATGAAGCAGGGTGTGGTAGGGGCATCTGGGTTAAACTAGGACCAGAAGCTGTGTGTCCCAGGCCACATCCTCCAGCAGACTGTTCTCAGCACTGGTCAGTCATCACCACAGGCTCAAGGGTCAACTTCGAGACCTGCTCACTGAGGCCATATGCTAGGATCTCAATGTGTTCTAAAGGTCATGTGTTGGAAACTTAATCCTCAGAGCAACAGCGTTGGGAGGTGGGCTTTGGGGAGGCATTCAGAGGCCTGTGGAGGGAGCTGAGTCCCTGCTTTGCCTGTGCATCTTCAGCCACATCAGGACAGTGGGCCTCCCTTCTAGAGTGCACAGCAAGGAAGCAACACTGTGAAGGCCCATGCAGATCTACAAGGGTCTGTAGCACCTTTTCAACAGGTCCCTGGAGATAGCATGGCACTGTTGGTCTGCAATATCTACCAGAACTACTGTGTCTTGCTCTTGGGTTTCTAACCACCAGGAGCCGGAAGATATAAGTCCCTGCTGATTTGTCTATGGTGCTTTGTTACAGTAGCCTAGAGGACTAAGACAAAATCTTACCAGGACAAGACTCAGGGGTGTACGGAAAGATATTTAGGTTTTGTTTACTGGGAAAGTGGGGTACAGCTACTAAAAACCATTGTCAGTGGCAATAGCTAAGCACACCACCATCCGTCCTGAAAACAGAGACCACCCCAGGTAGGGGAAGGCTATGTCTGTTTTGAAAAGGTTTCCTGGAATTGAGGCTAGAGCTGAAATCTCATGTGTAACCAGCCATGTAACTCAGTCTGGAAAGCAGACCCTTGCCTTACAAGCTGACACGTATACTGTGTACGTCGGATGAACACAAACTGCCCACAATGATCCCTACACAGAACAGAT